>PVJN01016421.1:0-42349 GCA_004026805.1 Lasiurus borealis
GGCATTTAGGGGCAATCAGGCAGGCAGGCAGGTGAGCAGCGAGGAGCCAGTGGTCCTGGATTATGAGAGGGGTCCTGGATTGGAGAGGGTACAGGCTTGGCTGAGGGGACTCCCTTACCCTGCCATACATGAATTTCATGCACTGGGCCTCTAGTTAAGTTTATAAAGGGTAAGGAAAGTTCAATCTTTAATATATTTGTTAAATAAATACAAAGTCAATTCAAATATGAACATTTGCCTTTAATTAGTTTTTGCATTGGTAAATATTTACTATAACATTTTTGTTCAATGAGATATTCTAATATCTTCTTGGCATAGGAATTAATTGATGAATTTAAATTTGCAGATGATAAGTACTAAAACATAATGATCTTACATTCCAAATAAATGTTTGCTTTGCTGGCAAAACTAAACCTTTGGTTATAGTGTTTATACTAGTAAATTATGAGCATAAGTGATTTTTAAATATAATAAATTGACATGCCACTTCTTTATTAGTTGTACTGTTAATTAAACATTTTATAAAATTACAAAATCATCTATATTAATATTGTTATTTCCTCTAAAAGTGATCTGCTTACCTTTTAACATATTGCTACATTCTATCATTGAGAAAAGATGAGTAATTGATCTTTTTGTTTGAAGGCCCTTGCACTAGAAGGTACAAAATATACTTATTGACTAAAGGTGGAATATGAGCTATGATTATGCATGTGTTCAGTGGAAAGTTGTAAAACTATCTTAATGTGCTGTGCCATTCCAACTATTATCATTTCATGTTGTGACTCCAGTAACATTGGGAAAGCAGGAAAAAAAATCAATATTATTCATATAACATACTAATCTTCTATGATGTTTCCCAGATTTGTATGTTCTAGATGAATTTGTGAATTTTATGTTTCCGTGTTCCCTACACACATCAAATTTAGCTCTCATTTTGTGTGTTCCCCTGGATATAGCATATAGTTAGTCAGCATACCATTTAGAGTTAAAAAATAAAGATATGTTGTGTAGAAAATCTATATCAAACTATTAGTGTCCCTATGTCAGAAAAGTGAGAAAAAAGGATAAAGTCATCTGGCAAAAGACAAAGGAAGAACAGAACATGCTCACTAGTAATGGTATTGTCAAATTCTAGGCTTTATCTGTAGGCTAAGGCAGAGGAATGAAAATTTTGAAGATGTGATGAAGATAATAAGTTTTCATGTAGGTCATTGTGGCTAAACTGAACAGCATTGCCCATTCAAACCTTCACCACCCTTAGAATGATCTATTCCTTCTTTTTCTTCTTTTCTATTCTACCAAATTTTTGACAAGAAAATAAACAACATTTTGTGACCAAAAATATAGCAGTTGCCACACAGGCCAGCAGGAACCCAATCACATCCAAAGAGTGGTACTGGAACCAGGTGAGGTTGTGAGCAGCTGGCCTCAGGTGTTTGGCTCCTTTGTGGCGCATGACAAACTCAATCCAGAAGACGGCTCGATCCAGAGGTTTTACAGGTTGATCGTGGTGAATGCTTGATAACCTCATAGCATTCTCTTTATAACTGGTAGACAAATACAGACAGAAATTAGAGTTTTTTTTTTCATTGAAGTTGTAAGTATATGACACCTTCAATAACACGTTATCCATAGATGTGTTGAGGAAACATTTCATTCTTCTTGTGACATGAATTTTGCTGATTCAATGGTATTTTAAGAGTTGTAAAGGGGAGGTTATGGCAGAAATAAAATTTTGACACAATGTAAATTGTTTTACATTTGGTCAAATGTAAACATATAAAAAAGGAATAAGCCTCATTTTTTTTTCAAGAGGAAAATTTAATATCTTTTGAAGTGTGATTTTTAAGGACTCCTCTTAGGCCAAGATTGTGGCTAACCCATATTGTGGGAAAACATCCATTACAAATCATAAGCATGGACCCTAATGTCTGACTAGTTAATAAGGACAGGTACAGAAAATTGCCAGTGAACATAGATTAGTTATTTTTACAGAGTCTGAGATTCCTCCATTGCACATACGTATTTGTGTGTTGGTGATGCAAAGGAAATTGACTCTATTGGAAATGTCAAAATTGGATAAAGGAACTAGGATCATTTTAGACACGGCAAGAATATGGAATTTGAGTTTTTAAGATAAATAAAAATAACTTGCTAGAATTTGAGCCCCTAACTGTTGTGGAATCACAGTAATCAGTGTTCTTGAGCTAAAATCTCTAATGGTCTCTCAAAGCAATAATGCATGTAGATATGTAGTTGAGTGAGAAGTTGTCTTCCCTTGACATTTGGTGGCTGATACAGAATTAGTATATTTCTCTTTGATTCTGAAAACATGAAAATGACAAAAGGTAAGTGGTTTTTGAAGAGATGCCATAGTGTAACCAGGATACTGTTGTGATTGGGAAAGGAGAAATAAGGTCATTGTCATTCAGCAGTGAATGCGGTATAGTAGATTCAGCAGCAAGGGGTATTGTGTTCTTTTTTTTTTTCACAAAGAGAAAGAATAATAATCTACTATTTTAATTGAATTAATATATAGGTAGGGTCAAAACAGAAATTTCACATGGTTTGTTTAAATACATTTAAGATAAACTACCGTGGTGATAAAAGCCTATGCCTCCAAATCACTCAAACTTTTTACCAGTTTTAGATAGATATTTAATATTGAAAATCACATATATCTTATAGATAAACATGTAATAAGAATTTAAGGTTATGAATAAGAGATCAAAAAATAGATTATAAAATGAAAATTAGTGATAAATAATATAGGTGAACTGTTAAAATATTAAACATAGCACATAAAAGATAAATTAGAAACAGTGAGCAATGCTCAGATTGAAAAAGTGAATAAACAAATTTATGGAAAATTTGGGGCAATTTCAGAGAAATAAAAATTGATTAGAAAACAATAAAGATGGAAAACAATTGAAAATGTTTTAATTTAAAGAACATTTGAATATGATGTTTCTGAAATAGATGTTAAAAATGGAACTAAAAGTAATTCTAATAAATAACATACAAAAATTATTTTGTGAAAGGAAAAATTAAATACTTGTTATTCTATATTAACAGTGTTGAAAGAAACCATTATAACCCAGGGAAAATATAGAAAATTAGCATATTTTCTGGCATATAAGACAACTTTTTAACCCAGAAAAATCTTCTCAAAAGTCGGGGGTCGTTTTATAACTCGATGTCATTTTATAGGGCGGGTATATTACAAACTCTATATTTTAACTGGAAAAGTTGGGGGTCGTCTTATATACCATAAAATATGGTATTTATAAATATGATATTATACATATCATAATTAAGTTTCTGAATTAAAAAATTAATGATATTTTTCCATGCTGGAAAAGAAACACAACAAAAGAGAAAATTATCAGCTAGACCTTAAAACCTACATCAGCATTTAAAGCTGGAAGACCATAGGTAACCTTTACATAGTTCTGAAGAAAGAAAAGTAATAGCTAAGTATATTCAGAACAGAGGCCCAGTACACAAAATTTGTGCATGGGAGGAGGGTCTCCTTCACCCCAGCCTGCTCCCTCTTTAATCTGGGAACCCTTGAAGGATGTCCAACTGTCCTTTTAGGACAGGTAGGATCAGGCCAAAAAGGACAGTCAGACATCACTCTCACAGTCCAGAACTGCTGGCTCCCAACTGCTCACCTTCCTTCCTTCCTGATTGTCCCTAACTGCTTCTGCCTGCCAGCTTAGTCACCCACTAACCATTCCTTTGCTAGCCTGTCTGATGCCTAACTGCTCCCCTGCCAGCCTATTTGCCACTAACTGCCCTCCCCTGTAGGCCTGGTCACCCCCAACTGCCCTCCTCTACTGGCCTGATCTACCACAACTGCCCTTCCTTGCAGGCTTGGTCTCTGCCAACTGTCCTCCCCTGCTGGCCATCTTGTGATGGCCATGTTGTGTCCACATAGGGGCAGTCATCTTGTGTGTTGGAGTGATGGTCAACTGCATATTACTTTTTTATTAGCTAGGATAGAGGCCTGGTGCATGGGTGGAAGCCACATGGTTTGCCCTGAAGGGTGTCCTGGATCAGGGTGATTGTTTCTTTGGGGTGTGGGGTGGCCTGGGCAAGGGGCCTGTGGTGGTTTGCAGGCTGGCCATGCCCTCCAGCAACCCAAGTGGAGGCTCTGGTATCTGGGATTTATTTATCTTCTACAATTGAAAGTTTATAGTGTGAAGTGGAGCCAAGCCTTCTGCTTGCACAGCCATTGAAACTTTGTTGCCTTAAGGGAAAGCCTGGCTGGCCAGGATGTGTGGAAAGCTTGGCTTCCTCCATTGCCAGGGGCAACCAAAGGCTATCCCCTGCTTTCTCTGTGGCCATAGCCAACTTGGTTGGGTTAATTTGCATACTTGCTCAGATTGGGCTTGGTTTGTGGGTGTAGCAGAGGTATGGTCAATTTGCATATTACTCTTTTATTAGAATAGGTGAGATGCTCATATCAAGGCAGAGAGCAAGTATCAATAAACATGATCTCAAAGAATTCAATATTGATGAATTTTTATTGAAAGAAAATTCCATATAATATATTCATTTAAAAGCTAATGCAAAAATACTTTGGAATAAAGAATCTCTCATTCATTAAGGGAGAAATTTGATTTTCTTAAATTACATATATATGACTAAATAAATGTGAAGAAAGTAAGTACCAAAAATATTGACAACTTAAAAATTTAAGTAATACATATCAGGGATGAGATTACTTCCATAATGGGAATTAAGCTGAGAGTCACTAAATTTAAAACACATAGTTAAAAATTAGCACAAAAATATATAAAACAAAAAATGCAATTCTCACTATATATACATATATCAATTCTTAACTTTGATGAGATCTTTCAGAGAAAAAAACCTAAGATATAACTATATGTATCTACAGTTAAATATAAGTAATAAATTCATTTTAATTTATCTTTAGCTAAACTAGATAAAATTTAAAGTTTTGTTTAAAAATTCATAGAATCTATATTTATAAAGTTATTAACTATCCTAGCTCTCTTTGTATATATGCTTATGCTAGTGGTGGTATGCATTCAGTGATATGATGGTTATTTTTGAATGATTAATATTTGGCAAATTGTCACTTCTATGTTTATACTTGCTGAACACTTGTAATATAAAGAAGCAGATATATTTATAAAGGTAAGCAGATGAGCCCTGTTTGGTGTGGTTCAGTTGGTAGGGTATGATCATGTGTACCTAAAGGTTTCTGATTCATTTCCTCATCAGGTACCTTAAAATATCTGATAATTTTTATCATTAACATTTTTTTTGAAAAAAATGTTGATAAGACATTTGAAATATGAGGATATTTTGCAATTTTAACAAATCACTTCATCAATTTGGAAAATAAAATAATTAAATGGTATTTATATTAGTCATCTTATGGTTATTATTTAAAAGTACACAATTACAAACACGTGGTACATTGGACTTTCTTGAATATGATGGGTACTGTAACCAATGGTAAGCTTTCAAGGCTATAGTACTTACGAAGGTTCATAAATGACTGTTTTCAAGGCATCACGCAAATCTGCACTTGTCATGGTGTGCAGGTTCACTTCCACAGCCATTCCTTTGGCCTTCATGTGAGCAATGTTATCATGCTGATCAGCAAACATGGGAATTCCCACCATAGGGATCCCATGATAAATACCTTCATAGATCCCATTTGTTCCACCATGAGTGATAAAAGCTTTTGCTTTGGGATGACCTAGTTTGAGGGTTGGGTGAGAAGTAGATGAGAATTTCATTATATGTTAACAGAATTTCAGAGAGAGATGGAGAAAAACTACAGGATAAATCAATGAAGAAGTCAGTATTTTCTATAGAAGCTGAACACAAGGTTTATTGCTATCTCAGAAAACTGTGACCATGGGAAATGGTAAATTCACTCCTTCTGCATTGTCTGGAAAGACTTTACAAGGAGGTGATATCTGAACTGAGTTTGAAATTTGAGATCCCAGGAGTGTCTTAACAGAAGATTCTCCTTTGTGAACGAGAGGAAGCAGGAATCTCTCAATGGCCAATTGTTTTGTTATATCTACTCTAAACTGGGCAGCAAAATGTGAAATTTTTAAATTATTAAATGTTGATTGAATTTAGCTGCTATCAGTTACTTTGTTCATCATCTAACTGTACAGCTTCCCCCACCCCCTCAATCTTACCAAGAAGATCATTCTGGGGTATCCAGTCATAGAGCCGAGTATTGGATGCTAATGTGGCTGGCTTCTTTCCTTTGTATCTCCATAAAACCTGTGGAAGACAGTGCATTAATTTTACAAGTAAGAATGCACAATTAAGAAATTTTAGGGCTGTAGACTTATTTAAAAATCATGTAGTTTGTTTTATGTGATATTTAAGAGAGGTAAAAAAGGGGTAGTTTGCAAACATTGGTTGTATCTCCTTGAAAATAACCTTACAAAATGATGTACTGTATTTCCATAGTATTACAAAGGCTCAGTAGGCAAATGATCAAATAGGCCCAAATACATTTTAATATTTTTAGAAATTTGTACTTAAAGATGGTTTCAGTTATGCTCAATGTATAATGAGTTCCAGCTTTCACCTGGAAAGGGTAATATTAGTTAGCTACACTTTCTCTCCAATTGGCAAGGTGGCTACTAACTAGGATCGTAGGTTGTACTGACCTTCTGTGGAATCTGAGCAAGGGCTGAGGCAATGAGATTGGCTTTTTCTTCCGTCAGGTTTTTGACCATTGACCCCAGAGAGAATACTACAACACCATGTTCACCTGAACTTTGAACAAATTCTTCCATTTCCTGTAGAGATAAAGTTCTCTCTATAATGAAAGTATAGGACCACCAGGGAAAAAAATCATTTACATCCTATATAATAAAAGCGTAGTATGCGAATTGTCCCCTCTAGTGGGAGTTGTCTGGAAGTTTGACCCAGGGGTGGGGCTGGCCAGGGGAAGGGAGGGAGGTCCTGGGTGACTGTGGCCATTGGGGGTAAGGAGGGAGATCTTGGCCAGTGGTGGCATTGGCAGGCGGGGACAGACAGTTGAGAGAATGGAGGGAGTATCTAGCCAGCAGTTAGCAGCTGCTAGGTATCCTACTAGTGCATGGATTTTATGCACTGGGCCTCTAGTTTCTAAATAGGCAGGGTCAAGAGCAGCATCAGAGACATTGTTAGACTGGTTAGGTATTCTACCACATAGAACCATCTAGTCTCTTTAAGAGAAAAATGGTTTCTGAAAACTATGGCTTAAATATATAATGAGTGATTACAACTAAAGGCATGGAGTCAAACCGTTAGCCTATAGAATAAAAGGCTAACATGCAAATAAACCAAATGGCAGAACAACATAACCCTCAAACAACTGAACAACCAGTCGCTATGATGTGCGCTGACCACCAGAGGCACACAGAACATGGTGGTCATCAGCTGCAGTGGGATGGTGGAGCAGGTGAGCTGGAGTGCTAGATCAACATGGGACACTGGTCACTGTCATCAGGGTGAGCTCCTGGCAATTACTGAAAATTATTTGCTCCCTACGCCATGGTCTCACTGGCTGCTTGCAGACACTGCCAGTGCTCGGTGCCAGCCCCAATTGCTCAGCACAATCAGTGGGTATGAGCAGTGGCTGCTGGCCCTGATCACCCCTCAGGGCTTCTCAACCTCCCCTTCCTCCTGAAGGCAATAGGGGCAGCTGTCTCTACTCGCACCTGCTGATGGTGTAGGACCTGCTCCCACCCTCTGCTGGCATTGGCTCCAATTGCTCTGCGCCATCAGTGGGTGGGAGCAGTGCCAGTGCTGTCAGTGCATAGGAGTGATGGTGGGAGTGGGGCTGCTGGCAGACAGAGGACCAGGGGCTGCAGCAGGAGGAGCCAGGTGGGGCCTCGGAGGATGGCAAAGACCCTCCCCTATGCCCACCACAGTCTTGCAGCCCACAGTTCCTTTTAAGGTGCACCAATTCATGCAATGGGCCCCAAGTATCAAATAAATCCTATCTAATAAAAGAGCAATATGCAAATTGATTGTACCTCTGCTACACTCACAAGCCACGCCTACCAGCCAATCAGAGCAAGTTTGCAAATTAACCCAACCAAGATGACTACAGTCACAGAGAAAGCAGGAGGGAGGCTTGGGTTGCCCCTGGCGATGGAGGAAGCCAAGCTTTCCGCACACCCTAAGGCAACAAAGTTTCAATGGCTGAGAGAGCAGAAGGCCGTGGTTCTGCTCCAGGCTGCAAAGTTTCAATTGTAAAAGATAATTGAATCCCAGATACAAAGGCCTCTGCTTGTGTCACCGGGTGTTGTGGCCAGTCTGCAAACCACCACAGGCCCCTCACCAGGCCTCCCATTACCCAAGGGAATACCCACCCTGATCCAGGATACCCTTCAGGGCCAACCAGATGGCCCTACCCATGCAGCAGGCCTCTATCCTATCTAATAAAAGAGTAATATGCAGACTGACCATTGCTGCAACACACAAGATGGCTGCTCCCATGTAGTCAAAAGATCCTGCCCCCATGTGGACACAAGATGGCCACCACAAGATGGCCAGCAGGGAGGGTAGTTGGGAGGGACCAGGCCTGCAAGGGAGGGAAGTTGTGGTTGACCAGGCATGCAGGGAAGGGCAGTTGTGGGGGACCCAGGCCTACTGGAGAGGGCAGTTAGGGGTGACCAGACTCACAGGGGAGGGCAGTTAGGGGCAAACAGGCTGACAGAGGAGTGATTAGGGAGTGATCAGGCTGGCAGGCAGAAGCAGTTAGGGACAATCAGAAAGGCAGGTAGGCAAGCAGTTGGGAGCCAGCAGTCCTGGATTGTGAGAGGGTTGTCCAACTGCCCGTTTAGGCCTGATTCTACTTGGATCGGGCCTAAATGGGCAGTCAGACATCTCTCAAGGAATCCCAGATTGTAGAGGGAGCAGGCTGGGCTGAAGGAGAACCTCTTTCCCTTTCCCCCTTGTGCACAAAATTTCATGCACCAGGTCTCTAGTAGATAATAAGAGCCAAATCTTCCCATGGTATGTGAAACAGTTATTCCCAAAGCTTAATTTTATGAATAAGCAGTTGTTTGCAAACTCATAAAAATATTCTTTGGAGGGAAGCCCCTAAAAAGGGGTTTAGAATTAAACTTTAAAATTTTTCAGCATGTCAGTTTATAGGCAATAAATTATTAATGACTTTATCAAACTTTCTCTTTAGATTTTAGGATATTTGTCTGATATTGATTCTTTCCCTAATTTGTAGGGCTAAATAGAACTTTTAAAAAAATGATATATAACAATTTGTTTAAAAGGTGATAACACAGTTAAAGTCCTGCTATAATCATGATAAATTTATGAAACAGTGATTCACTCTCTTTCTACAAGAATGTGACACTAACTGCATGCCATTAATTTGAGCCTTAGCACAGAAGTGAAATATAAATTTCTCTGCAAAATAGAATTCATTGCTTACAGTTGTTCAGGTTGAATACTGCAATGTCTTGGCTTGGGGTTTTGCACATTATAATCTATGTGAATGCCATTCTCTAGAGATGATCATACATTTTCTTTGTAATTATTTGTGGTTGTCCTATGATCACCAATGTTTCTCAATATAAGGCTAGTAAAATTACCAGGGGAAAGGTGATGCCACAAAAGTAGATTGCTATTTTTAACTTAGTTAATCTTAGGAGAATATCTCTGAAGTCCCAAGAATTAGTTTTTTACCATTTGATTCATCTTCCTAAACATATGAATAAAAATATATATATATGCAGTACATAAACACACAACCATACACACACACTCACACACACACACACACACACACACACACATTAAGACTGCCATAGCTAACTGTCTGATTTGGATTCTCGATTTTACTGTTTCTCATTGCTTTTTTATTCTGTGTATTCAGTGACTGTTTAATTCTTTTTTCAGAGATATAAGCCATGATTGGTACTCACGTTGTTCAAATATCTATATTAATAATTGGGCTTGAAATGGAAAAATCCTTCCCTCTTGTAAAACATATATGAGTTGGTTTTATGAAATTGTAATAAACAAAATAGTGTGTCAAGGTGTTATGTAGTAAGTCACAGAATGTCTCATTTTTCTTTTACTCTACCTTTATTTAGATATTGGTAACCCTCTCCTGTAATAACACTCAATAGTGTTTTCCTGAAGCTGTAACTCGGTAAGAAAACCATATTCAGGATCCTAAAATGATATTTTAAAGTTAAATATGCTCTTTAGCCAAAGCAGAAATCAAGAACTCTACTGAGAACACCATTTCACCTGCAACCTTCAACAGATATTGTTTTGTTTACCTACAATCCAAACAAATGAATGTATCCTCACTCCCTATTGATATAGTTATCACTCTGTTTACCTATTATTATTCTTTGTTTTCCAATATTGTTTTCTTCCAACATTTCTGGCAGTCCAGATTGATTCTTATACTAGTGGTCCACTGCACAAAATTTGTGCATGGGGTGGGGGTTGGGGGACGTTCCTCTGTCTAGCCTGCATCCTCTCTAATATGGGACCCCTCAAAGGATGTCCTACTGCTGGTTTACAGGGTTTGGGCCCAAACCAGCAGTTAGACATCCGTCTTACAATCTAGGACTGCTGGCTCCAGCCACTCACCTGTCAGCCTGCCTGCCTAATTGCCCCTAACCAGTCTGCCTGTTGGCCTGCTCATCCCCAACTGTCCCCCTGCTGGCCTGTTCAATCCAAACTCCCCCAACCTGCTGTTCTGATTACCTCCAACTGACCCTCTTGTTGATCTCATTACCCACAATGGCCCCTACTGTCCCATCCTGGCCTGATCACCCCCCAGTGACCCAAGGTCCCAGTCCCTCTTTTTTTTCTTTTTCTTTTTTTGTTTGCAGCACCTCCTTGAGCAGAGGCCAGGGATGGCTGGAAGCAAGTATCTGGGATTTATTTATCTTCTATAATTGAAAGTTTGTAGCCTTGAGTGGAGGCCAGGGTTGGCCAGGAGCTTGGCTACCTCCATCGCTGGGGGTAACCCAAGCCTCTTGCTCACTCCAGCTCTGTGGCAGGTCACCATCTTGTTAGGGTTAATTTGCATACTTGCTCCTGATGGGCTGGTGGGCGTGGCTTGTGGGTATAGCTGAGTGGTGGTTAATTTGCATGTTTCTCTTTTATTAGTGTAGATAACTTTGGAATGTGTTATACAATTTTCTTTTTTACTCAAAAAACAAATGACCAAAAAACCGACATCATGATCTTAAAGAACCAAACCAATATTTGACTTCTACTTAATGTTGATGACTTCCAATTTATTTCTAATGCTTTCTGCTGGGACAGAAACCTTGTATTACTCATACAATTTCTAGAAATCTACATCTGAAAATTTCTTTGGCTCCTTAAAGTGAATTTGAAATTAAACTCATAATTGTCATCTTAAAATAGTGTTTCATTTATTGTTTCTTATTTTAGCAGAGGCCACTGCTATCCAAGAAGCCATGTTTTCTAGCAATATTTACTTCTACTGACCAAATCCTGTGGAATTTACCCAACAGTTCTCACAAAAGCCTATTTATCACTCAAACACCATAATAAGTGTCCCTATTCATAATTCCATCACGCTTGTTAGAAGACTTCAGCAGTCTCCTTAGTGACTTACAAGTCTTTAGTTTCCTGTTTCTTCAATCTGGTACCCACACTATAGACCCACTGATATTTTTAACATGGTCCTTAAATCACTTAATTCTTCAGCTTAAATATCAAAGTAAAGTCCAAACAAAAAAGTAATATCATTCATAAGGGACCCCGATGACTTGGAAAATTGATTTTAAGTAGCAAACTGAAAATACCCAGCAGCACATCTCTGTTATTTAGACTGTGAACTTCAGAGGGAAATCAGAATTTTTATCATGTGGTACACAAAATCTTCCACTATAATAGACATACCTTAGGTAACGGTTTAGCAGGTTTACAATGCAATCCTCCTACAAACTCAAAATTAGGTAAGTATGGACGAGGAAATTCAAAATCCCAATATGTCCTCATTAGCCAAATTTCTGCTTTTCCCATGGTTTCACATAATGTAGTGGGTCTTCCTGGAGAAAATAAAGTTGGGAGGATGTTATCAGCATATATGTTTGTTAGGAAAATAAATGTACCACTACTTTTCTGATGTGCTATTAAGGAAATAAAGAGAAAGCTAGGCCCTCTAGATTATTTATTGTCTAAATTTTAAAAGGAAAAGTAATTTAAAGTAATATGGAAAGGAGGGAGAGAAGTAGAAAGAAATATTTGGATAGTAAATGGACAATAATGTGTAAAATAATACATTCAATAAAATAAATTTCATAAAATCAAATAAATAATAAAATAAAGAATTAAATAAATTCACAAAAATTAAATTAATAAAAAAATTAACCAGAACTCCAAGTACGTACTGATGAATTTTATATTCACTGTTTCCCTCCAATTAAATGGCAGATGATACATTAACCCCACCATATTAGCACTAAATCACATCTCAATAGTGTTCTAATTTCCTGTCAGAAATATATTTCTACCTTCTAGATTCTTATACTTTCTTGTTCATTTATATTGTTGAAGAATCTGACCAATATCAGTTTACCTTGTCTTCCTGAGACCAATCCAATCAAGTTCAATCCAATCATCCTTTTTTTCTCAGTAGGAATTCCCTGAGTAATTCATACCCAGCATGACTCCTTTTAGAATGTGAAGTATACATTACACATTACCAGTATCACACATTTATTTTAGTGTTGCCTTTAAATGGGGCAGAGTCTAAGTATTAATTTTAGAAGATTTGTTGGAAGAGTATTGAAAAATTACCAACTCAACAATTTTTATACAAAGAAAACATGTTTTGTATCTAAGGAAAAAAAAATCCTCCTTTCAAATGACAATCCTCTTTCTTGAGGATTCTAATAGAAATTAGTGATCATATACACCCCAGGTTAGGTAGCCTCTTTTTAGTCATTATTTTGTAGTATCTGAATATTTGTCTCAGGTTGTATAGACAGATGCTCTAATTTGATAATGAAGAAGCATTGCACAAAGACACTCAGCTTGAAGTTGGCAGAAATTAGATGAGAACCACCTCACAGCTTCTATACTACAATGTTTTGCCCGTTAGAAGTCTTGTTCCATTTGGGTGATATCCTGCCTTGATTACCAACTCTCCAGATAAAATTATTGTGCGTACCCTATAGACCACATTTTAAGAAAGATATAACTTAAAGTATTCACTGAAATTCTGTATCTGCAGCAATGATATACAGTAACAGATCTAAAGCCAATCAAAAGCAAAGAGAATGAAATTGAGCAAAAGTATGAAGAAGTTCATAGATAATGTCATAAGACATTTTATATGTCATACTGAGAAATTATGAAACAAAAACATAGAATGAAAATTCAACACCAATCTTTTCCCTATCATTATATTACATAAAACGAGTTATGAACATAGTGGAAAATTGTGAAAATAACATAATTAATAAGTGGGCTGATACATTTCAGTTATCATGTCAATATTGTTATTGTTTGAATATATTTTTATTATTTTTAAAATATATTTTTGATTTCAGAGAGGAAGGGAGAGGAAGAGGGAGAAAGAGAAACATTAATAATGAAAGAGAATCATTGATCAGCTGCCTCCTGCACACCCCCCACTGAGGATAAAGTCTGTAAACTGGGCATGTGCTCTGAACAGGAATCGATTTGGAACTGTGACCTCCTGGTTCATAGGTTGAAACTCAACCACTTAGCCACACTAGCCAGAAGAATATTTTATTTTAATCCTACATGTGAGTCTACTGAAATGATTTTTTAAAGAATTCTTAGAGGTAGCCTGCATTTATGGCAAAAAGGCTCATGTAGATGAGATGTACAGGTGAGAATTTCAGTGGGAGACAGTTACCAATTTCTCCGAAGTAAGTCATGTTAACTGGGTTGATATTGTGAGACAACTCTTCCAGGTTCCCTAAGTTATAAATTTCTTTCTAAAGGCATGAGAATAAACTAAGGTGTATAATTTCTGAATCACTATTTAAAAATTAATACTTTGCATTTATATTTACTTATAAATACATTAATTAATATTTATACAACAATTTGGGGGAAGGTCAAGATATTTCCCATATACCCTTGTTTTGTCAATTATACATAAAGTTGCTATAACCATACATTTGTTAGTTTTTGTTTGAACATAAGGTTTCAACTCCTTTAGATAAATACAAGGAGCACGGTAGAATGGCAAAGTATGTTAAATTTTGTAAGAAACCTCCTAACTGTTGTCTGAAGTGGCTGTACAATTTTGCATTTCCGCTCCTGAAAAATGAGTCTTTGTTTTATAATTCACCAGCATTGGGTGTTATCTGTGTTCTACATTTTGGTCATTATAAAAATGTGTAGTGGCATCTTATTTAAATTTGATATGGACAATTTTTAATGGCTTATCTATTTGCCAACTGTATATCTTCTTTAGTGAGGTATCTGTTAATGTCTTTGGTTCATTTTAAAATTAGGTTTTATATTTTCTTATTGTTGAATTTAAAACATATTTTGCTTAAGAGTCCTTTATCAGATATTTTTTTTGCAAATATTATTTTCCAGTTTGTGTCTTATCTTTTCTTTTTCTTGTCATTGGCTTTCACAAAATAGAATTTTTAAATTTTAACCAAGTCAAGCTTATTCATTGTCTTTCATAGATTTTACCTTTGATGTATCTGAAAAATCCTTGCCCTACCCAAGATCATCTAAGTTTTCTCCTATGTTTTCTAGGAGTTTTATAGTTTTGAACTTTACATTTCTATGGATACTACATTTTTGAGTTAAATTTTGTGAAGCTTAAAAGGTTTGTGTTTAGATTTATTTATTGTTGCATGTGGATGTCCAGTTGTTTTAGCATTACTTTTAAAACAACTATCTGTCTGTTATATTGCCTTTGTTTCTTTGACAATAATTGTCTTGTGTGTTTTGCTATTCTCTAGATCTCTTCTGTTTCATTGATCTTTTTGTCTGTTCTTTTGCTAATACCACACTGTGTTGATTACTCTAGTTTTCTAGTATGTCTTGAAATTGGATGGTGATCTCTTCTAACTTTGTTTTTCTCCTTAAATATTGTGTTGGCTATTTGGAATATTTTGCCTTGCAATTAAACTTTAGAGTCAGGTTGTTAATATCCATGTAATAACTTGCTGGAATTTTTATCAGAATTTTATTGATGTTTAGATCAAGTTTGGAAGAATTGACATATTGACATTATTGAGTCTTTCTTTCCATGGACAGGGAATATCTGTCTATTTATTTAGTGTTTTAATTTTGCTCATCAGAGTTTTATAATTTTCCTCATATAGATCTTTATTTTATTTTTGGGGTACTATTATAAATGATAGTGTTTTTAATTTCAAGTTCCAATTGTTCATTACTGGTGTAAAGGAAAATGATTGAGTTTTCCATATTGATCTTTATACTGTAACCCTGCTATGATTTCTTATTAGTTCCATGAAGGTTTCTTTGGTCTATTCTTTCATATTGTCTACATAAAGTCATGTGTCTCTTAATGAGGAAAATATGTTCTGAGAAATGTTTCTCATTGTGCGAACATCATAGAGCATACTTACACAAATCTAGATGGCATAGCCTTCTACACACTTAGTCTACTTGACATAGTCTATTGCTCCTAAGGTACAAACCTGTAAAGCATATGTCCATAATTTATTTATATGCACAAATACTATCGGCAGTTGTAACATAATCACAGATATTTGTGCATCTGAAATCTAAACATAGAAAAGGTAATGCATTCATATGGCACAAAAGATTTTAAAAATGGTATACTTGTTTAGGGTTATTACCATGAAAGGAGTTTTCAGGACTAGAAATTGCCCAGTGAGTCAGTGGTGAGAGAATGTGAAGGCCTGAGGCATTACTGTACACTATTGTAGACTTTATAAACACTTTTTAAAATAGTACATTTACTTTACTTTAACTGCTTTACTTTATAAGTTTTTAATATTTTCAACTTTTTTATTCTTTTGTAATAACAGCTTAAAACAAATACTTTGTACAGCTATAGAAAAATCATCTCTTTTTTATATACTTATTCTGCAAGCTTTTTATATTTAAATTTGTTTTAACTTTCTAAGATTTCTTGTTACAAACTAAGATAAACACATACATTAGCTTAGGCCTACAAAGGACAAGATAATGAATATCACTGTCTTCCATCTTCATATCTTGTCTGACTGGAAGGTCTTCAAGGGCAATATGTGTACGGAACATTATCTTGGAAATTTTATGTCTACCATCTAAATGTGATTCCCTTAACACTTTAGTATTTAGTTTTTTAAATGTTATGTAAATACAAGTATAGATTTGGAGTGACATTAACTATTATGTGTAGTATTTTGTTTTGTTTCTATAGCAATCTACTCAATATTAAAGTATCTTATAAAATGACTAGATGACTGTAAAGAAAAAAGTAACTATAGCAAATTATTTCTCACTTCCCCTTCATTGTTAATACTGATAACAGTTTATTGCTATAAATTATAGACTTTTAAATAGAAGCTAAAGTTTTAAAATATAGTCCTTTCATTTTCGTAGACTATTCTTAGACTTCCCAAGTTTCTTTTAATAACATCTTTAGAATGAAAAGTACACCTCTTACCTAATGCTTCACTGTAAAACTGGTTCCAAAGCTGAGTGTCATATGGCTCGAGCCAGAAGTCAAAGAAAAGGGAAAGCATTACATTTTTTATTCTTTCCAGGAAGGTCATTCTGTCTGTAAGTCCTCCCATGACAACAGGGACATAGGAAGGTGGAGCTGGAAGTTTCCCACAGTATTTCTCCACAGTGCCACCCATAAAGAACCTCAGAGTGTACACAAAGGGGACTTCCAGCAACTCAGCAATCAGCTCTCCACAGGGCACCACAGGGTCTATAACCATTACATCGTAGTTGGTTTCCCGGAGTTTCTTCATGATTGACTGGTTGTAGACTACACTCTCACAGAGAAATTTTAAATGTCCAGTCATTTGAAAAATAAATTCTTGCAATTTTCTTGCTGACTGCCAGCGTGACAATGTTGGCAAGACATTAGTAGCTAAGTCTAAGAAGTCATTTAGTTTATTTGCAGTAGAATCTCCCTGCTGAAGTAGAGGGATCACCTCGAAGTTCAGTGAGGAAGGCTTACTGTAGTCAATGATGAGAGGATCTGAAGGAACCAACACAGTCACCTCATGTCCCCTGTCTGTGAGAGTCTCCAGAATTATCTTTAGATTGAGCCAATGGCTCATATCACAGGGCCATACCAGGACCTTCCCACAGGATCCAGAGCTAGTGCAGTAGAGCTGCAGCAGCAGAACCGCTGAAATCCATTTCTCAGACAGCATGGCAGAGTTCTTTCACCCACTGTGCTGCTGCTGGTGAATATTTGCTGGGCACAGAGGTGAAGTGTCAATTTAAACATGAAGTTAAAAATTAATTGCTCTGGTGACTGACAGACGCACAGAACTTTGTCAGTGTTGTTGACTGGGCCCAATACTACATGATACTTGTTCAGGAGAAGATCTGAAATATTTAAATACTTTGTAGAAAATGTTTGCAGTATTCTAGCAGTTTGTTTTAAATATGTTAAAATAGAAAAATATGTTTAATTGGCAATTTTTAAAATATAGTAGAATAATCCATGTGAGTGGATCTAGTAAATAACAATGGTATATCTTATAGAACAAGATGATTGGTAACTTGGGAAAACACAGAGTATAAGTTTTGTCATAAAGATAATTACATGCTGGTATTGCTAGTATGTGGATAAGACATATATCACATAACTAGAGGCCTGCTGCACAAATTCATATACATTGAAAGGAAATTAATTAGAAGAAATATTTTAGAGGCTGGGGAAGGACCATGGGAGGGCTCCAGGGTGTGTCCAGCCCATCTTGCCCAGTCCTGATCAGCCAGATCCCAGCAGCAAACTAAACTACCACTCAGAACGTCTGCCCCCTGGTGGTCAGTGTGCATCATAGTGACTGGTTGAGCAAATGGTTGACTAAATATTATGCAAAGGTATAGTATTTTAGGGCACCAGAAAATGCTGTCACTCCACTATGAAGAAAATTAGACAGAGGTTCAGGTTGGAGGAGGCATTTCAGTTGAGCTCAGATGCCAGGGTGAGAGGAGGGTTCTGAAGGTAAATGGAGGAAAAAGAATGACTATTCAGAAATCATGGCCACTTAAGTAAACATCACTTCAGTATGTTTAGAGGTGAGGTTAACACAGAGCAGTGCAGAAAAAAACAAACATTATTTTTTTTTTCATATTGAATTTACTAGGGTGACATTGTTTCTTAAAATTATATAGGTTTGAGGCATGATTCTGTAGCACAGCATATGTATATTGTATTATGTACTCAGCATCCTAAGTCAAATCTCCTTCCATCAACATTTATCGCCTTTTTACCCTCTTCTACCTCCCTCCACCTACCTTTCCCTCTGATAATCACCATACTGTGAGCTTTCTCTTTTTTTTTCTTAATCCCTCTACCTTTATCATCCAGTCCCTGAAAACCCTTTCCCTCTGAGAGCTGTTAGTATGTTCTCTGTATCTATAGCATCTTTCTTTCTTTTTTTTTTTTGGTAAAATCATATGGTACTTGTCTTTTTCTGACTGGCTTATTTCACTGAGCATAATATTCTTCAGGTACATCCATACTGTCACAAAAGGTAGGATTTCCTCCTTTTTTATACAACTGAGTAATGTTCCATTGTATAAATGAACCACAGAATTTTATCTACTCATCTGATGGGCACTTGGGCTGTTTCCAAATCTTGGTTATTAAAATAATATTGGAATGAATAGAGGGTTGCATATATTTTTTCAAATTAGTGTTTCTGGGTTCTTTGGATATATACTGGGTGGCCAGATTATTATTATCTCTGAATACACACACACACACACACATACACACACACACATTGAGTGGCCAGATTATTGAAAAAAAAATGTCAGTTAAACCAATACTTATTGCAAACCTATAAGGAAAATGGGTTGTAGATGGTAAGGATAAACTGAGGAGGGACAAAGCTTATGAAGCAAGTTGTTTGGTGGAGGAAGGAAATGAAGAAATAATACTTTTAAGTCTCTAAGAATGATATTTAGCTGGTTGAAAAGTATCATTTGGAAGTAAAGGATAATATTAATGTTTCTGTGTTCTAGGTGCAACATATTATATCTAGGATTATAAAATCATATTCAATTCATTAATTTGAAAGAGACATATTATTGAAATTTGAAATTCCTTGGGAATGTTTTTGTTATGTTGAAAAACAAAAATCCAGAGTAGATTTGTTTAGAAGTTGCAAAGATAAATCTAGGGTCAGTAACCTGAGAGATTTACTCTTTTGCATAATGAGGTGTTGCATAAGTTCTGGTGGTAACTGATAGAAAGCAGAGTCCAAACAAGCCTCAGAAACAGGGCCATAAATCCACTAGATGAAAGTTGAGGTAATGTTATAATCTTAGAGATGAAAGTCCTTTTGTACAAGATAATTAACCCAGAAATGATGAGAAAAAAAAGACTGATAAACTTATCTACTCACTATGAAACAAGGTACATGATACATTATAAACAACACAAACAAAGCTGGAGTACAATGACATATAAATATAGTTCAGATATTGACCTCAAAATAAATGTATTATTGGATAAATATCTCTAAGTTATTTTATTATATAAGGAAACTAAGAGCTCAGGTTTCATAGAGAATTCCTTTGCATAAATTTAGAGCTACAGACACGTTTATATTTATGTCCAACAGAAATATTTAAAACTCTGGATGAAAAATAAAATTGTTAAAAAGTAAAAAATCAGACTTATTAAACAAAGTGAAAACAGCAATTCTGATGTACAAACTTTTACCAAAAGTAGACTTATTTCATTGAATAATACACAGTATGTGTCAGTAGTCAGAGAGTAAAGAAATCTGAACATTTGCCAGTCTCCTCAGCCCACACATGCTGGATCCATGTAATGCTAGATTCCCAAGACCTGTCCTCACTTGTACAACTTAACACAGAAGTTACAGCAAGGAAAATTGCTGGGTTTCACTTGGCATTCTTTCCTTAGAATTCTTAACACAGCCATCATATGGATTTCCAACTCACAGTCAAACTAGAAAAGCCTCTTTGAAGAAAGTCTGACCCGGGGCTGCAAACGCTTTTCCCAGAAAAAGTTCCAAGTTGAATAAGCAGCTCCCTTTCACAAGGAAACAGAGCTTCATAACTGAGAACCAACATAGCGACAGGGGCCAGAAATATTGACACAACCATTTGAAATATTGTTTCCAAGGTTCTAGTTAATCAATGGTTGAAGTAGTTCATTACGGGAGTATTATTAGATAACATAATTTTTTTTTTTAGAAAAATACTTTTCTAGAACGTATCTTTTCAATGGTGCTTGAAAGATGTTGGGAATATAGATAGTTGATCCGTTTGACTTTTCAGAAATATTTTTAAAAGTAACAGTTTTCCCGAACACTGAAAAGTGATGTATATTGAAAGTGCATATCTATAATAACAAAAGTATAATATGCTAATTAGACCAGTCTGGACAACCTTCCTGATGAGGCTAGGGCTGCATCCTGGGTGCTAGATGCCAGAGGAAAGCTGGTGCTGGCCGCCAGAGGAAGGAAGGCCTACTCTTGCATGAATTTTGTGCATTGGGCTTTTAGGGTTGATAATGGAACATGCTACACCTATAAAAATGAACTACAGAGGAAAGCATTTACATATTCTTTAAGAGAAGTCTTGGGGAATAAGTTTCTCCAAAAAATAAGCTTCTTCTTTGCTAAACAAAGAATTTTTATATGCTTATATTTGTTAAGTTAAGAAATATCTGGGTCTAATATTTATAGGCCCAGATTTTAGTCTGCAAAATGTGTTGGAGAAAACAACATTTTTCTGTATAATAAAATTGGTGTTCAACAACTTTGACATATAATGAATCAAGGCTGATGTTATAAATGGATTTGCCAGAGATTTTCTGGATCTGGCTAGCCTCATTAATACTGAGAAGTTTTTCTAAACTGGATGTTATATCATCCAGTAGCTTGATATTAGTCCTGGTGGGAGAGTTTACACTACAGGTAGAGATAAATGCTACCAAAGTGTTATTTTATTCTTTTGATAGCATGTCACTGGATACTAAAGTGCAGAAAAGAGAGTGCATAAATAGAGGACAAAGCAAGGTAGAGTCTTAGGATGTAACAAATACAGTAAGTCAAAACTAGAAGTCTTTTGATTAGTTTTCCATCGTTGAATGGCAAATTACCCAAAACCTTAGTGTCTTAAAATAATACATTTCTATTTAGCTCATGGTTCTGCTCACAATTCTGATGTACATGAAGCAGAGCTATTCTGTGCTGATCTAGTTCATGGTGATATAAATATGGGCTAGCTGATTATAGAGGACAGCAGTAAGCAAAAGGCTAGCTGATTTTAGAGGACATCATTTATATGTTTTGCAACAGTCTGGTTAATATCCTTGTGAGTGATATCTTGGGATTATGTGTCCCTCACCATTTATAATGCCAGTTAAGTTAAATCACAAAACAAAAGGTTCACAAAGCAGTGAGAATAAGATTACATATTCCCAGAACATCAGATTATACATTCCTCTCCAGTGTGTATGGAACATTCTCAAGGATCAACCACATAATGGGTCACAAAACTAGGCTTACCACTCTTATTCAATATAGTCTGAAAGTCCTAGCTAGTGCAATCAGACAAAAGAAATAAATAAAAGATATCCAAATTGGGAAGTAAAAGTGTTACCTTTTGCCGATGACATGATTCTATATATAGAAAGCCCTAAACACCAAAAATCTGTTAGTAACAACAGACAAATACAGTAAAGTTGCAGGATACAAAATCAATACACAAAAATCCACTGCTTTCCTATATACTAATAACAAAACTTGAGAAAAATAAATGAAAAACAGCAACCACTTTTGCAATTGCAACCAAAACAATAAAATACCTAGGAATAAATTTAACAAAAGATGTGAAAGACCTGCTATATACTGAAGACTACAAAACATTATTAAAAGAGGTTGAAAAAGATACAACAAAATAAGGTATTTCATATTCATACTTAAAATGGCCATATTATCCAAAGCAATGTACAGATTTAATGCAATCTCCATCAAAATTCCAATGTAATTTTTTAAAGAAATAGAACAAAAGTCATCAGATTTGTATGGAACAAAGACCCCAAATAAACAAAGAAATCCTAAGAAAAAAAGAATAAAGCTGGAGGTATCATACGACCTGGCTTCAAATTATACTACAAAGCTATAGTAATAAAACAAAATGGTACTGGCAGAAAAACAGGCACACAGATCAATGGAATTGAATTGAGAGCCCAGAAATAAAATCATATGCATATGGAAAAATAATTTTTTATAAAGGAACCAAAAACACACAATGGAGAAAAGAAAGACTCTTCAATAACTGGTGCTGGGAAAATTAGAAAAGCAAATGCTAAAGAATGAAATGATTACAGTTTGTACCCATGGACAAAAATTAATTCAAAGTGGATCAAAGATACTATGTAATAAAGAGGTGATATGCAAATTGACCATCACACCCTCACAAGATGGCTGTCTACAACCAGGCCAGCAGGGGTGTTAGTGAGGGATAAGCAAACAAATGAACAAGCAGACTATGTGGGGCGATCAGGTCAGCAGAGGAGGGGGAGCAGTAAGAGGCAACCAGGCTGGCAAGGGATGCAGTTGGGGGTGACCAGGACAGCAGCAGAGGAAGTTGGGGGCAATTAGGCTGGTGGGGAGGTAATTGGGGTGACCAGGTCCATGGGGGTGGGGACAGTAAGGGGTGACCAGGCCAGCAGGAAAGGGCAGTTAGGAGCAACCAGGCCAGAAGAGGGGGCGGACAGTCAGTGACAACCAGGCAGATAGGCAGGTGAGCAATTAGGAGCCTGCGGTCAGGATTGTGAGATGGATGTCCAACTTCCAGTTTAGGCTCAATCCCCTACACTGGAAGTCAGACATCCCCCAAGGGGCCCCAGATTGGAGAGGGTGTAGGCTGGGCTGAGGGGACACCCCTGCCCTGATGTACTAATTTTATGCATCAGGCCTCTATTATTACATATTGAGTGAAATGTGAGCTATATGTATATTTAAGAAAGATTGATGTAAGCAAGTAAGATAATTATTTCAACATACTTATTTCAGCTCAGTCTCATGGTGGCTGGGGTTCACCCCAGCAGCTCAGGGCATAGGGCAGAAAACAATTCTGGACAAAGGAGGTCCCTCCACCAGAGGATACACACACACACACACACACACACACACACACACACACACACACACACACACACACTCCTACTTCACTTAAGACTGGGAAAATTCACCTAATGTGCAAACAGCGACCCCTGCTGGGAATGTATAATTTTTCTCTCTCATTGATTATGACAAAACAAAATTGAATGAAACAACATTATTCAAGAACCAGCTGTATTTCTAAATTGCTGTGGCAAGCAATGTAAACAAGCAGGAGAGGCCAAAAGCACCTGGGCCTGGGCCTTTCATGCTTTTCCTGAGGATGTAACCTTGTATAAGGCAGAGCAGAGTTCTGCACCCAGGACCAACCATACACTCCTCTATGAGAACTCAGACAACTTGTACCAAAATATTTTACAAGATTTTAAATGTGCAAAGCAAACTGTATCACAAGGATGTCACAGCAGTATCCTCAGGAAAGTTGGATGAGAGGATTCTCACAGGACACACCAGATTACCACACAAAGGGCTGGCGGCCTTGCTTCTTTCTCTTCCTTCTGTATGACTTCTAAAATTAAAATCCTAGACATTCTGGGGCGGCTTACTCCTGGGAGCCATATGATTCTTTACATAGAAGATTAACTATTCTTGATTCTTATCTTATTCAATAACATTTTGTGAGCACAGCAATTAATCTTTCTGAATTTCTAAAGCAAATAATGATCATTCTTGGATGTTTTTGTTGTGGATTAGCAATATCTGCAATGTACCTATCAAAGTGCTTGGTACCAAGCAGGTGTTTATTAAGAGTGTCTATTTATTGTCAACAATAAAGATGGTACAGTTAGCAAAGGCATTAATTACTTGTACTGAATAGAGAACTGTATCAGATATTCTTGATGGATCATAAACTGAACATGAATGACAATGTAATTATGTCACTTTTACAATAAAAATGATTAAAGGATTCATTAAAAAGCGAACAAAATAAAAATAGAAGTGAATAAGAACAAGACTTTTCAGGAGTTACTCAGTATCTGAAGAAGTCTGGAGAGTAGTTTTGTTAGAGAGGGATCCAAGAGATTAATAGTCACAGAGGAATATACCTTTGTCAAAATAAACCACACTGTAAACTTTATTTACTTTTTTTAGTCATAGGTCAATTATCCCTTAATAATAAAAAAATGGGATGACATTATACATCAACAGTGTGGTTATATTTTATAAAAAGGAAAAAATATCTAAGTGTTAGTAAGAATGGAGAAAAAGTGGAATTCCAGTGGATCACTAGTAGGGTTATTAATTGATACTAGCACCTGTGAAACTGGATTTTAGCGGTACCTTCTAAAGCTAAAATTGGCATATGCTATGGCCTAGAAATGTCACTCTTATAAATAAACCCAATAGTATGGCACATGTATATTTACCAAAAGACATGTACAAGAATGTTTTTTAACATTGTTTATCATAAATAGCTAACACCAGATAGTTTACATATCCGTCAACAGTAGATTGTATGAGTAAAATGTGGTGTGTTAATTCAATAGAATCTATGTAATTGTGTGAATTAACAAATTATGATATGCAACAGATATAATAAACAAATATATTATTATATTTGCTATAATTAGACAGATATTATAAACATGATGTTAAAAGAAGCAAGATGGGACTTAGAATGGGAGTACACAAAGTGTGGTTCATTCATGCAAAATTTAAAATCAGGCAAAAATACTCTATGGTGTTAGAAGTCAAGAAAGTATTCATACATAAATGTGGAGAGAGGTTGTAGGGGTTGGTATGCACAATGAAGAGGAGTTATGGGTTGTAAAATATTTTGTTTCTGAATTTGGGTGCTGGTTGCCTGGATGGGTTCACATTATGAAACTTCAATGAGCTGTAAATGTTCCATTTATGTTTTACTTCAAAAGAAAATTTAAGAACACCTCACAACACTGACCATAGGAAAGCTTTATATGAGAAGAAATGAGAAGATGAACAGAGAGATCCAAGTTTTCCAGAAAAAATGAATGGGAGGTCAGGAATGGGGTTTAGAATGGGAGTGGGACACATTAAAAACTAACAAAATACTGAGCTCCAAAGGGGAGTGAGAGGTCACATATAAAGAATTTTGGGAATAATCTAGCCCAGTTCCAGGCAAGTGGGCTTAGGGGGAAAATGTTTAGAGGCTTTTTTGTTTCCATGGGCTGGAATAGGTAGCATCAGTTCAAGGAAACTTATCTAACATAGATGGAAAGAGAGGCAGCATAGAGCCAACATGGTATTGACAGGTAACAGTAGCTACACTGGCCAAGTACTGCAGTTAGTACTAGGCTTTCTGCTCTCCTGATCTGTAGTATACAGTGGCACCTCGAGATACGAGTTTAATTCGTTCCGTAACCTTGAGCTGTGGGAAACCATGAGACACTCAAGTCGTGGTAAACTGGTGTGCAGCCGGCCGATCTGCACGATTACTCTTATCTCAAATGTTGCTCGTATTTCAAAGCAAAAATCGCTCGCTCGACGGCTCGTATCTCAAAAATCTCGTATGTTAGGGCACTCGTATCTCGAGGTACCACTGTACTTGGAAAGAGAGGAGACTGGGAAACCAAGACACGGGCAAAGTGCGGCCATCCAAGTTGCCTTACTTGTTTACCTATTTTCACTGCAGTGTTCAAGTCTTTCTCTTACTATAGGTTCAGCAAAGGCTAGTCCCAAATCCTACACACATAAGAATTATCAATATGTTGCATGGGATATCTCTCAATTCACGGGTCAGGGGAGAGATCAGTGCAATCTGAAAGTGCACCATGGAACACTGCACCTGGGTGAGATTTATCAATAGATTCATTCCTAGGAATGAATAGCAGTGATTGTCATATTTTCCAAACATGCCTGTTCCATTAAATGTTAGAAGCATATTTAAAATTGAGTTGATGATCATTTTTATTTGCTTCATCAATAAGATTTAGGACTTCTTCCCTCACAAATAAAACAGGATTTTTAACTAGTGCAGTTAGATATTTCCTTATTATTTCTTTCTGTTTCCTTCAATATAGATATTTGGGGTTTTTCTTTACCACTGTTAATCATACTGTTTTTATGATTTATTTTCCCCACAGAAGTGAAGTACAACCATTGAAATGGAAACTGCACAGAAATTTCCCATGTTATTAAATCTATTGTATTCAAAGATAATATTAAATATCAAGTTACCCCTCTTATTTCATGATCAACTTACAGTTATCAGGTGTCATTAATAATTTAAAAACAAAAGACAAGTTGGATTATACCAGTTATTCCTGACAATATATTTCAAATAGGTTTAGTAACATGAGGAGCATGAAGGATTTAAGTAAATAATACACTGAACTTCTCAACCTGTAGGATTTCTGAAATAGATTATCCTCTGAAAATGAGAACTTGGGAATATGTTTTCTCACTCATTATATAATTTGTCCTGGCCTTGCATGAGGTCACATAGTTAGCAGGTTCAACTTGAACTAAGAATCATATGTGCTTTTTAAGACCCTTCACAATCTTATCATATATATATATATATATGTATATATATATATATATATGATAAGATTATATATATATATAATCATTATTAATTTTTTACAGGAAGGAAGGGAGAGGAATAGAGAGTTAGAAACATTGATGAGAGAGAAACATCAATCAGCTGCCTCCTGCACACTCCCTATTGGGGATATGCCCACAACCAAGGTACATGCCCTTTACTGGAATTGAACCTGGGACCCTTCAGTCCACAGGCTGATGCTCTATCCACTGAGCCAAACCAGTTAGGGCCACAGTCTTACCTTTTGTCATCCCATTATTTAAGGTATATAGACCATTAGTTTATTCAGTACCTACAATAGTCAGTATGTGATATATATGTAGGTAGTGATAATTATTATTGAACACATTTTGGATGTCTTAGGAAATACTCATGTGATTAACATCTAAATTTACAGAAAAATACATTTTTGAGGCATATAAAATTTGAAATTAAGAAGTAAAGAAAATATAGTTTAGTTGCATTATAAAGAATATTAAAACAAAATTTTATTTTCAAAATTCTAATTACCATATCTTCAAAAGTATATGCAAATTTTAGTTAACTTGCATATGTCTTATTTATATGTGTGATATGTTCAATATTTTCCCTCTAGACCAATTCTCTGAAGAATTTCAAACGTTTAAGTGATGGAAAATTGATGAAGTATGTTCTAACATCAAAGAAAGAAAAAAATACACATATGCAAATCCTACTTGTGAAAGACACGATTAATGCTACTTACAGTAAAAATATTTCTGCATCTATAGCTTGCACAGGCCTGTGTACTTATTCTTATCTATGCCTGAGAGCTTGTTTTCCAGGGAGCCTTTGGCTGTCACCCTCACTGCCTTTGGGTTTTTGTTCAGAGGTCACCCTTTCATTTGAGATCTTTCCTGACTATCCTATTTAAAAGTATAATCCTACTCCCAGAGCAATCCATTTTTTTAAGTCCATCATAAAGCATATATTACACTTTAACTTTCTATATATTTTTCATATTTATTTTACTTATCACTTGTCTCCTCTTACTGGAATGTAAGCTTATGAGGATGGCAATTTTAATTTGTTTGCTAACTCTTGTATTCCCAGTACACAGAAAAGTTTTAGATACTGGGTTGTTATTCAATAAGTACCTTTTTATACAAAGAAAGCAAGATAGAAAGGAAGAAAGGATAGAAAGAAAAGGAAGGAAGAAAGGAAGGAAGGAAGGAAGGAAAGAAGAAAGGAAGGAAGGAAGGAAGGAAAGGGGGAGTAAAGGAAGGGAGGAAAAAAAATGAAGAAAGGGAGAAAGGAAAAGAAATCGAGGGAGAAAGGAAAGCCAAAAGGTGTGTAACATAACAATATTTTGAATATGGCCTTTGTAAGAAAGTACCATTAGATCAACTATTAATTCCTGCTGTTAATTAACACCTGGAATACTATTGATAGATCTAGAGGGAAAAATATGCAGGGAAGAATAAATTAGAAAAATAAATGAAAGATGGCAATCAGAATTGGCCTTGGCAGTTTGCATTATTTGCTTGATCCTCATAAGGAATCTGAGAAGCAAGGAAAGTTGAGACTTGTCAAAGTATATTGAAAAATTAAGTTGAAGACACCTATCCCTAAAACTCAGAAGAGTCCAAGGATGGAGAAATAGTGAGAGGCAGAGAAAGGTATAGACCTTTCTCTGCCTCTCACTAAGAATGATGAACCAAGAAGGGAAAGTAAATCATGTATCACTTCAAAATCTTTGCCAAAGTATTTTCTGGCAGTGCCATAATTTATCCCAGTAAAGGTACTTCCATTGTTATTTGAAGATGAATTTACACATTGAAAATCTGTTTCTTAAATAGGCACAATATTATTTGCAATAATAGTATACATATTAATACCACCATTTCATTTATAAGGAATGTACCCAAAAATAATGGCCAGTGATTTGTATGAAGATATCACACTAATAAAAGAGTAAGATGCTAATTGACCATACCTTCATGATGCCCACCAGTCAATCAGGAATGATATGCAAATTAACTCAACAAAGATGGCTGGTTAATTTGCATACACTGGTGCTGAGTGGCCAGGTGTGGGGCAGAACACATGTGTTCCATTCCACCCCAGCCTCTCTGGGCCTCTGGACAGCGTGGGAAGGCAGAAAGGTGGCTCTGGGCCTGAGTGAAAAGGTGGCTCTACCCAGAGCGAAGACAGTGTCAGCAGCCAGGGGAAGGGAGGCCCATTCTTGCACCAATCTTTGTGCATGGGGCCTCTAGTAATAAGTATATTTTCTTCAGTTTGGCATATGCAGTGTGATAAAAATCTTTTACTGTATTTACAAAAAGAATAAATGAGGTATAAAGAATCACTAATAAGAAGACATTGTAGGGACTTACCTAGAACTTTGCTGTAGTACACATTCCATTCTCCCCAGTAGGACTGAAATATATAATCTTGCAGAGGATAAGATATGGCATTTTTAACCCTTTCACCAAAGGTCATCTGGTCAGTGAGCTCTGACAAGGCTGCAGGTACATAAGAGGCAGGTGCAGGGATTTTCCCACAGTGTCTCTCTACTGTTGAGGCTGGAGAGAACCTCAATGTGTACATAAATGGGATTCCTAATTTCAGAGCAACCAGGTCCCCACAGATGGTTACTGGGTCGGCTACTAACACATCAAAACTACCTTTCTGAAGTCTTGACATTAACTTGGGGTTATTTAATACTCCATCACAAATTTGTATGTTAATTTGAAAGAAAGTATCTAGGAGTTTTCCTAGTTCTTTGTAGAAAGTCCAGAGTGTGAGAGGAGTTGGTCTATGGTTTATCCACAGCATGATCATATGTTCAATTAAGGAATCTATATTGTTCTTCGTGAAGGAAACAGGTATCACCTCAAAATTCACAGGAGAATCAGGATTGGAGTTGATGAATAAAGTTGCTGATGAAGCCAATACAGTCACACTGTGATTTCTTTGAGTTAACTCTTCTAGAATGATCTTAATATTTAACCAATGGCTACCATCCGTTGGCCAAATTAACACATTTCCACTTAAAACAATTTCAGTCAGAGTCAAATTAAAAACCAGCAGGAAGCCAAACTTCTTAGGCATGGTGATAGCCATTAGGAAACCAATATACTGTAGTTCTTTTCAGATGAAAATAAATTTTGGAAGTATATTTATGTAAGTTTTTTTTTTTCAAATACAGTAGTATTTATGTAACAGCTACACTCATTCATAGGTCAATTGATCTATAGATTAAAAGGAAAACAATGTAATTAAAATTTTTATATACATTAATATTATTTCAACAACAAAAACAAAATATGGTCCTATTTTAAAGAAAAAAAAGGCGAACAGGTTATAAGCCTGGTGTCTATATACTTTGTGATAATAACTTTTATTTATAAAATGTATCTCCAATTTAATATATCTTTCCAAAATCAGGTTAAATGAAAAGTAGCACTTCTTATTTCTAAAGCCACTTGGTCAAAACATATAGCACCTTCAAATTGTATTCTTTATTATAAGATATTTTTACATACAAAACAGATTAGCCATAGAAAATTTGCACCAATTAGAATATAATAAATCAAGTTTTCATTTTAATTTCTGTCTGTTTACCTTAAAGGGAATAAAATAGAAATAAAACTCATATTTAATCATATTTGGTATATACCACTTACTGAAGAACATTTAGTTCATCTGTACAAAATTACCTTAGAACAAAATTTCTTAAATTGCCTATAATGCTATTGGTTTGAATTGAGAATCCCTAAAATAACATTTTTGTGTGGAAGTTCTTTCTTACATACTTTCCACCCAAAGACATGCCCTGACTTCAAGGCCTTTTCCTCCTGTGCTTCCGAAGCATTGCACAGGGCGGCTAGGATTTCCTCGTGCTGATTTTTTTCTCATTGCCTCTCAGATTTGGAGGTGGCCCCAGAGGCCACAAAAAGCTTCAAAATCAGCCTTCATACTGTCTTAGGAATATGAGTTGTCAACTTCTTAGTGACTTCAAAGTTTTAGCCTCACATCAGTACTTCAATTTTATTTGGCTTGATTGGCATTTAGTTAATTCTTTTGGATGCTTAAATATTTATTGAGAATCTTTCTAGAGCTTTCATTTTAGCCCCAAGTCTGCCATCAAATGCTTTTCCACCTTCTTGATTATAACCTCAGTCAACTTTCTTATTACAAAATGGGAGGGAATGATGGTGCCTGTTTTCCTATAGTTGTGAAGACTGAATGAAATAATGCATACAAATTATTCAGAAGAGCATGTGTGTGCCATAAATGTTAGCTATATATTTTACATTACAAAGGACCAATTTAACCTGATCTCATCACCTCCTTTCATTCCTCTCACTGGAGTACCCACATTTTGATGCCAAGGGGAAAAAGAGTTTGCCACCCTAAAATATGCCTTTTGGGATGTTAATAATTTTAAGCTGGATGTTTCGAAGAAATGAAAGAATGAAGAAGAAACTTTGACTTTCTTCCCAAGTGCCTAAAAGAATTAATTAGAGGACCTGTTCCAGGCAGGGAGGCATCATCACCATTAATGATGTAGTTTAATATTACTAGTGTTTGGTAGACAGGAAGGAACCTAGCAAGGCACCTTTGATCAAAGTCTTCTCTGTGTCTTATTGTTCAAGATGGCCCAGCAAACATTTATTTACCAAAAATTTGCTTTTCTATCTCTATGTGAATTACCCCCCTACTCCGTGAAGTCCCAAATCACACCACCTTTTTTACCTTAGCTCAACATGGCATGTATGCCAACTGCCTGATCTGTCCTGGGTTTCATAGTCTATGGAACCCCCATATGTACATACATAATAATTTTGGTCATTTTCTATTGTTAATCAGTCTTGTGTTAATTTGACTATCAGTTCACCCTTTTATTTAGGTCACTTTGACTTTTTATTTTTAATAATACAAAATACAAGATTATACCCACAAAAATTATAACCTTCATTCTCTTTTATTAAGTGGAAGAGGAAAAAAAAAAGAGTGACAGTTCTCTCTGGGAATTGTGCATGACCCAGGACAAATTTGGTGTTGGATGTCATGCCTGTGGTGGTTATCCAGCTCATGGATCATTGTAGAAAAGGTAATGCTACCAACACTTATTTGAAAAATTCTAAAAAATCAAGATTAAGTTAAATTTAAAAATAGAGGAAGAAAGGAAAGAAGGAAGGAAGGAGGAGCACAATGGAAAAACTAGAAAGAAAGAGTGAAGAAAAAAAGAAAGAAAAAGAAAGATCCTAGCCAAAATATATTATTCTTTAGAGAAAAAGACTTGAATACATTTTCCCTCCTTTAATATATTCAGTGTAGCCCTGGCCAGGTGCTTCAGTTGGTTGGAGCATCGTCCTATATACCAAAAGGTAGCAGGTTTGAGTCCCCATTAGGGCACAGGCTGGAAGCTAAAGATTGGTGTTTCTCTGTTACATTGGTATTCTCTCTCTCTCTATCCTTTTCTCTCCCTCTAAAAAAAAATCAATAACATTTTAAATAAATAAATAAAATGTTCACTCTACTGTAAATAAGACACTTTGGAAATATACACACTCAAATTTGTTTAATTTCTATCATTTTATTTTATGTTAATTACCTGTGGTCTATGACTACTTAGTTCATATCTAAATATTATGGTCAATTTTTTTTTCTTTTTTGAAGATCTGTTTTTTTTCTATTTAAATCAATATATTTGCAAGATAATTTGTTATTAAAGATGATATTAGTTCTCAGAAATAATTTAATTATTTATAATACTACATTAGGTATTTATAAAATTTTAACATATAAAGATTACTCAATCAAATAAAAACCTGTTTGTTTTTATAGTGGCCAAAGTATAAAAGTGTTGGTAGCAAAAGGTAATGTTTATGGATTATAAATATTTTTTACTATCATTTAAATGCTATATTATTCTTCCTTAAATGTTCCCCTAATTTTTGTGGCTTTTTTTTGTTGTTGTTGTTAATACAAAGATAGAAATAAAATTTACCTGGTTCAACTTTAAACAAATATGTTGAAATCTGCAGCAGGTTTTTCTTTCTTTTAAAGAAAAGCTTACTTAAGACTCAAAAGCTATCCTTAGGCAAATTTCTCCAGGCAACAGAATCACCTGGAGACCTGTGCTTAAGGGAATAGCAAGTTTCCTAGTGATAACATTGTCCAATTAAATTCCATTCAGTAAACTAAAGTAGATGAGAAATAGAACTGCGGATTTCAAAGGCTAAATACACTGAAAGGAAGAAGAAAGTTTAAACCAAAAATATTCTAAATAATTGCTAGATTTGCACCTGAAATTTTAAAAGGAGAGAAAAAATTTTCTAGAAGCTTTGGTGTCAGACTTGTTTGAAAACTATTTTCTCAAACTGGTAGTTATATAATTTTATTTTAACATGTTTGATATTTCCAAGCATCAACATTTTTATCTGTAATAGTAGATTACAGATTTTTTCACAGGTTTATTGTAAGGATAAAGAGATATAATACATATGAAGCACTTATTACAATGTCTGTGGCACAGGATGCGATCAATAAATGTTAACTGCTATTACTATAATGATATCCAGGAGTCTGAGCCTAATACCCATGACTTGAAATAAAAGAAGTAATTTGACATTAAAATATCCAATGCCTAGTAATTAGCAAAGATTAAGGACTCAATTAGAGGTTCTCATTGCATTGCACTGTGGAACCGTTCTATTTATTTACTCAAGTGTGACAACCTGAGACCTGAGTGCATATGGATTCTTTGCAAAGTGAATTTGATAAGAGCAGTCAAGCTAAAGTAAAAGTAAATTCAAATTACAAGTTGGAAATGTCATTTTTACACATGAGTTCTATTTATCATTCACATTTATCACATGTACAAAGATTTGCACAAAAATAAATTACTCTGCCAAGTCAGTACTACTGCTTCTTACCTGGTGTTTTGAGTATGAGTGTTCATGTCCCTGGGCATCAATAAGAATGTGTTTTAGTAAAACTATCTTAAATAGTCATGCTAAGTCAGAAAAGTATAATTTGATTAGAAACATGATATTATCAAAATCAAAGTGTTAGGAACATTTTTAGAAATCTTCATTACATTCCCATGAACAAACTGTTAAGGAGCATTAGTCTCCTGTGAAGTTGTGAAGATTTGAAGAACAGTGGGTCTGGGTGGTTTTATTACCAGCATTAACTCACAAGCCTAATACAATGGAACCTGTGATACTGAGACTGCCAGCATGGGGAAGGTTTATCTGAGGATAATCTCACCAGAATGAATAGAAGCAGTGTAATCACGATAGTCATTACTTCAAGGTTGAGAAGGAGCAATTGATAAAAGTTTAGATAATGAGATAAAAATGGGGACATATCTAGTGAGCAAAGAGGTCTCCACTTACCTTCCTCTATTTTATGAACTGAGACACTCATAAACTTCAATGTCACTGTTAGTTTACTGCATGAATGAAGAAATTAAAGGGTTTTTGAGTTATTAACAACTTCATTGGCTCATAAAATGACAATTTTGTCATCTTCTATTTTTCACTTTTAGCTCATGATGTTGACTATTTACTGCTATCATCATAGGATAGTTTATAACCCTCATAGTAGCTCTTCTCTCTGAATGATAGGATAAATAGGTCTCTGCTTACATTTCTAAGAAAAAATTCATTCTTTAATTTGGGGTCAACTATTTAACATATCCAAAGAAGCAGATGCAGAAACTATAACTAACACTAAGACACTCCTTACCAATAAACTCATGCCTATCTGGTCAATTCATTTATGAAAAAAAAATCCAAGAATATATAATGGGTAAAGAAAGTTTCTTTAATAAATGGTTTTGGGAAAGCTGGTCAACCATATGCAAAAGAATAAAACTAAACACTATCTTATACCAGACACAAAAATTAACTCAAAATGGATTAAAGACCTAATTAAAGACCTGAAGAAAAGATAGGCAGTGAGCCTCTTGACATTGGTCTTAATTATGACTTTTATGGGATTTGAAACCAAGAGCAAAGGCAATAAAAATAAAAGCAAATATAAGCAGGGAACAACATAAAACTTAAAAAGCATCAGCACAACAAAGAAATCATCAACAAATGAAAAGGAAGCCTACTAAATGGGAAAAAAATATTTGCCAATCATTGGTGTGATAAGGTGTTAATATGCAAAATATATAAACAATCTAACAAAAACATGTGATTAAATATGGGCAGAAGATTTAATACTTTTCTAAAGAAGATATGCAGATGGCCAATTGGTACATGAAAAAGTGCTCAACATCACTAATCATCAGGAAAATGCAAATTAAAACCACATGAGATATCACCTCACACTTGTTATAAAATAGTTAAGTGTTGATAAGAATATGGAGAAAAGGGAACCCTTGTTCACTGTTGGTGGGGATGTATATTGATTGGTAAAACACCTTTGGAAGAAAATACAATCATGCACCACTTAAGGATGGGCATAAATTCTGAAAAATGCACTACAGGCAATTTTGTTGTTATGCAAACACCATAGGGTAAATTTAAACAAATATATATGGTATAGCCTACTACACACCTAGGTTATACAATACAAACTATTGCTCCTAGACTACAAACATATACAGGATGTTACTGACTGAATACTGTAAGTAATTATAAAACAACTAGAGGCCCAGTGCACAAAATTTGTGCATGGGAGAGGTGTCCTTCAGCCCAGCCTGCTTTCTCTCCAATCTGGGACCCCTTAAGGGATGTCCGACTGCCCATTTAAGCAGTTGGACATCTCTTTTACAATCCAGGACTGCTGTCTCTCAACTGCTCACCTGCCTGCCTTCCTGATGGCCCCTAACTGCTTCTGACTGCCAGCCTGATCACCCCCTAACCACTCCCCTGCCAGACGATTTGCCCCTAATTGCCCTCTCCTGTAGGCTTGGTCACCTCTAACTGCCCTCCACTGCATGCTTGGGTCTCCACAATTGCCCCTCCCCGCAGGCCCAGTCACCCCCAACTTAGCTCCTCTGCCACTTGATCACCCCTAACTTCCCTCACCTGCAGGCTTGCTCACCCGCAACTGCCATCCCTTGCAGGCCTTGTCCCTGCCAACTGCCCTCCCCTGCTGGTCTTCTTGTGGTGGCCATCTTGTGTCCACATGGGGGTAGGATCTTTTGACTATATGGGGGTAGTCATCTTGTGTGTTGGAATGATGGTCAATCTGCATATTACTCTTTTATTAGATAGGATAGAGGACTGCTGCATGGGTGAGGGCCAGCTGGTTTGCCCTGAAGGGTGTCCTGGATCAGGGAGGTATTCCCTTGGGGTGTGGGGTGGCCTTGGTGAGGGGCTTGTGGTGGTTTGCAGGCTGGCCACCACCCCCAGTGACCCAAGCAGAGGCCCTGATATCTGGATTTATTTATCTTCTACAATTGAAACTTTGTAGTCTAAAGTGAAGCCAAGCCTTCTGCTCGCACAGCCATTGAATCTTTTGCCTTAAGCACCAGCCATGGTTTGCAGAAAGCTTGGCTTCCTCCATCACTAGGGGCAACCCAAACTTCCTTCCTGCTCTCTCTGTGGCCATAGCCATCTTGGTTGGGTTAATTTGTATACTTGCTCTGATTGTCTGGGGGATGTGGCTGGTGGGCATGACTCATGGGTGTAGCGGAGGTTTGGTCAATTTGCATATTACTATTTTATTAGATAAGATGGTAAGTATTTGTATAGCTAAATATATATCTAAACAGAAAAGGTACAGTAAAAACACAGAAGAAAAAATTTAAAAAGATGATACACTGATAAAGGGTACTCACAATTAATGGAGCTTACAGCTCTGGAAGCTATTCTGGGTGACTCAGGGAGTGAGTGGTTAGTGACTGTGAAGGTCTAGGTAATCTCTGTATACTACTGTGAACTTTTAAATGCTATACTTCGGCTACACTAAATTTATATATTAAAAAAGTAATATTAAATCAAGCAGAAGAGAAAATGATGCAATATAGAGACACAGTAAACATAAGGTGTATGAGGCTGCTGCTAGTGTAACATGGCATATTGTTTTACAGCATGCTTTTTTTAAAAATTCTTTTTTTTTTTTTGAAAGAGAGAGAGAGAGAGAGAGAGAGAGAAACATCCATTTGTTGTTCCACTTATTTCTGCATTGTTTGCTTCTTGTATGTCCCTGATGTGGATCTGAACTTGCAAGCTTGGCTTATCAAATCCATGCCCTAACCCAGGGTCGGCAAACTGCAGCTCGTGAGCCACATGCAGCTCTTGCATAAAACACCATGTGCGAAAGCTCATGTACAGTGCAATTGAAACTTCGTAGCCCATGCGCAGAACATGGTTTTCAGTTCTCAAAAGAAAATGTTAATCATTGTACTGTTGATATTTGGCTCTGTTGACTAATGAGTTTGCTGACCACTGCCCTAACCACCTGAACTACTTGGCCAGAACGAAAGTTTTTTAAAAAATAAGTAGAAAGAATACACTCTAAAATCACAATTAAAAGTATAGTTGTGTAAATATATAAACCAGTAACAAAGTTTATTATTATCAAGTTTCATGAATTGTACATGATTTTATATGCTATACTTTTATATGACTGTCAGCACGGTAGGCTTGTTTACACCAGCATGACCACAAACACAGGAGTATTGCGTTGCGCTACAACAGTGATTCTCAACCTTCCTAAGGCCGCAACCCTTGCATACAGTTACACATGTGGTGGTGACCCCCAACCATGAAATTATTTTCATTGCTACTTCCCAACTGTAATTTTGCTACTGTTATTCATCGTGATATAAATATTTGCATTTTCCGATGGTCTTAGGTGACCCCTGTGAAAGGGTCGTTTGACCCTCAAAGGGGTCTTGACCCACAGGTTGAGAACCACTGCGCTACAATGTTACAGTATCTACTACTGTCATCACTAGATGACTGAAAATGTTCAGCTCTATTATAAGACCACACTCATATATGTGGTTTTTATGAGACCACACTCATGTATGTGGTTCATTTTTTATCAAAACATTATTATGCAATGCACAACTTTAAAGAGATTACTAAAAAAGTTAAAAATAGAACTCTATAATAATCCATCAATTCCACTTCTAGAGTATACTTCCAAAGAAAAGAAAATCACTATTTCAAAGAAATGTCTCGACCACTATGATCATAGCCTATTATTTACAACTAGAGGCCCAGTGCATGAAATTCATGCACAGGGGTGGGCAGGGGTGTCCTTCAGCTCAGCCTGCTCCCTCTCCAATCTGGGACATTCCTCTCACAATCCAGGACTACTGATTCCCAACTGCTCACCTGCCTGCCTTCCTGATTGCCCCTAACTGCTTCTGCCTGCCAGCCTGATCACTCCCTAACCAATTCCCTGCCTAACTGCTCCTCTGCCAGCCTGTTTGCCCCTAACTGCCCTACCCTGTGGACCTGGTCACCCCAACTTCCTTCCTCTGCCAACTTGGTCACTCTTTGCCCTCCCCTGCCCTACCCTGTGGACCTGGTCACCCCAACTTCCTTCCTCTGCCAACTTGGTCACTCTTTGCCCTCCCCTGCAGGCTTGATCACCCCCAACTGTCATCCCTTGCAGGCCTGACCCTTACCAACTATCCTCCCTTGCTGGCCTGGTCCCTTCCAGCTGCCCTCCCCTGCTGGCCATCTTATGGTGGCTATCTTGTGTCCACATAGAGGCAGGATCTTGTGACCACATGGGGGGAGTCATCTTGTGTGTTGGAGTGATGATCAATCTGCATATTACTCTTTTATTAGATAGAATAGATGCCTGGTGCATGGGTGGAGCCAGCTGATTTGCCCTGAAGGGTGTCCTGGATCAGGGTGGTGGTTTCCTTGGAGCATGGGTTGGCCTGGGCTAGGGGCCTGTGGTGGTTTGCAGGCCGGCCACACCCCCCAGCAGTCCAAGTAAAGGTCCTAGTATCTGGGATTTATTTATCTTCTACAATTGAAACTTTATAGCCTGGAGCAGTGCCAAGCCTTCTACTTGCATAGCCATTGAAACTCTGTTGCCTTAACCTCTTCTGGCCAGGGTGTGCGGAAAGCCTGGCTTCCTCCATCACCAGGGGCAACCCATGCCTCTCTTCTGTGCTCTCTGTGGCCGTAGCCATCTTGGTTGGGTTAATTTGCATACTCACTCCGATTGGCTGATGGAAATGGCTAGTGGGCATGGCTTGTGAGTGTAGCAAAGGTATGGTCAATTTGCATATTACTCTTTTATTAGATAGGATAGTCAAGACATGGAAACAACCCAACTGTCCAACGATAGGTGAATAGATAATGAAAATGTGGTTTATATATACAATGAGATACTCAGCCATAAAAAAATAAAATCCTATCATTCACAACAACATGGATGGCACTTGTGGGCGTTATGCTAAGTGAAATAAATCAGACAGAGAAAGACAAATGCCATAGGATTTCACTTATTTGTGGAAGTTTAAAAACAAAACAAAACAAAACACAAAAATACCCATAAAAACAAAAATACCCAAATTTATAGATACAGAGAACAGATTGGTATTTGCCAGAGGTAGGAGTAGGGGGGTGGACAAAATGGATGAAGGGAGTCAAAACATACAAACTTCCAGTTTTAAAATAAATAAATTATGGGAATATAATATATAACATAGTTACTAGTTAATAATATTGTATTGTATATTTGAAAGTTGCTAACTTTAAGTCTTGAAAGTTCTCATCTTAAGGGAAAAACTTGTAACTATGTGTGGTAATGAATGTTAACTAGACTTATTTTGATGATCATTTTTTTTTTTTGCAATAAATATAAACTAGAGGCCCAATGCATGAAATTCATGAAAGAGTAGGCCTTCCTTTCCCCAGCTGCTAGCACCGGCTTCTCTCTGGCACCTGGGACCTAGGCTTCCCTTCCAGCCCTGACTTTGTCCGGAGGTCGTCCAGAAGGACCCTCACTCTAACTAGCATATTATGCTTTTATTATTATAGATATCAAATTATTATGTTGTGTACCTGACACAACTATATTTCAATTATATCTCAATTTAAAAATAAATAATTTAATCTCCTTCTCAACCTTTATAGCACTCTCACCAATTAGCTATCAGTTTTGTTTTTTTGTTGCTGTTGTTTTGTTTTATTGGATCTATCAGTTTGTTTTAATTTTATCTGATAACAACAAGATACTAATTGAACAGTGTTTTCTTCTAAAAATCCTTTTGGTTAACTAATATAGTCCTTTCAATAGTAGCCCTGTTTGAGATGGGATAAATAAGTGTAGGTACAAAGAACTTAATCACTTTTTATGGTCACACATGTAAGCAGAAATTGTTTTTCAAGAACCTGCTCTCCTGAGTGTGTTACTATGTATTCCCACCTACATTATTTTTCTAGTTCACAGGCTACTTCAGTAGTACATGCTTTCCCCACATTTCCTGGAGTGATGCAGTAGCCTACAGTCTAACATTTGTCCACTCTAGGTCCATATCTGTCCATGTGTTTTACATAAGACTAGAGGACTGCTGCACTAGTTTGTGCACCTCGGCTTGGCCTGTGGATTAGGTCGCAACTGGCTCTCCAACATCCCCAAGGGGTCCACAGATTGTGAGAGGATGCAGGTCAAGCCAAGTGACCCCCACCAGTGCACGATCAGGGCCAGGAAGGAACATGGGAGGTTGGCCAGCTGGGGAGGGACCACGGGAGGGCTCTAGGGCATGTCCAGCCCATCTCACTCAGTCCCAAGGGGCCAGACCCCAGCAGCAAGCTAACCTACCAGCTGGAGCATCTGCCCCCTGGTGGTCAGTGCATGTCATAGTGAGCCTTAGCATATCATTAGCATGTTATGCTTTGATTGGTTGAATGGCCGACTGGACACTTAGCATATCAGGCTTTTATTATATAGAATGCAATCTAGTCATAAAACATCCCTTCAGATTTTTCCCAGTTACTTGTTAAATACAATCAAGATGCTTAGCATGACATACAAGATGCTTTGAAAAGCATCATGTAACACTAGATCCAGAGACATAACAGTATCAAACAGACTGTCAAACCTCAGAAAAAAGGTAGGGGAGGGTGGACGGGTGGGAAGAGATCAAACAATTAACTTGTATTCATATAAGAATAACCAATGGACACAGACAATATGGGGTAAAGGCCTGGGCTGGTAGGCGGGGACAGGCTGAGAGATGTCCATGGGGGAAAAAGGGGACATATGTAAAACTTTCAACAATAAAGAATTTTTAAAAAGGAAAATATTTATGTAATTCATTCATTCTTATCATCTTTAAAGTTTTTCCCATACCTCTGCACTTTATACTTAGATCTTCCTAAATACAGACTCATTAATAATACCACCACACATGTGCTATTTCTAGATTCCACAATATTAGGCACACACTTCATTTTCAGGAAAATTCATATTTACTGTTTAAAAATTTCTTTGTATATCATCTCAACTCTGAAGGTTTTCAGACTACCACTCTGTCCTATCATGAACTGCCTAGCTTCTTTATACTGTTTCTGTTCTTTATATATATTTTCATATTCACGTCATTCATATTGTAAATATTCCCTTTCATGTCTAATTTCTCTGTTTGACTGTGAAATCCTTGAAGCCAGGAACTTCATCTTAGTCTTTGTTGTACCTCCCTATCTAAGAGAGTGCCTGCTAAACAGTAGGAAGTCTATGAGCAATGATCAAAGATTATTCATATAGATGTGTTTTTATTTTTTTAATATATTTTATTGATTTTTTTTACAGAGAAGAAGGGAGGATAGAGAATTAGAAACATTGATGAGAGAGAAACATGGATCAGCTACCTCCTGTACAACTCCTACTGGGGATGTGCCTGCAACTAAGGTACATGCCCTTGACTCAAATCGAACCTGGGACCTTTCAGTCCACAGGCCGACACTCTATACACTGAACCAAACCGGTTAGGGTCACATGTGTGTTTTTAAACACACCCATACAGACACAAATGGCTATTTAATAATGGGCTTGCAGAAACCTTAATCTCTTTCAGCTCCCTCCTCCCTGCCACACACATCACTGAAGTTTCTAGGTGATTTCTATTTTCAATCTAATATCTAAATGGGATAAAGTTCTAATTTAAAAATTGTATTTCTCTCTATGTTATATGCATAAAAATATGTAGTTGGTATCTTCATGTACATAAAATCAAAACAACAAACTATAGTTCCAAAGCATATTGCATTTTATGTCCTTTCCTGTTATCAAATGGTAATAATAGAAAGTTATCAATATGTATGACTAAAACTTATCATGGGAAATAAAAAGGAGTTCTGTTTCTTTTAATTTAAATAATACAAACAAAGTTACTTACCCAAAGCTTCACTATAATAGGCATCCCACGGTTTCCAAAGATTATAAAACATGTAGTCCTGTAGATGGTAGGAGATGAAATTTCTTATTCTGTCAGTAAAAGACATCTGGTCAGTGAGTTCTGATAAAACAGCAGGAACATAGGAAGGAGGATATGGTATCTTCC
>PVJN01016422.1:0-42417 GCA_004026805.1 Lasiurus borealis
GCTCACAGCCTGATGTCTGAGCCGCATTCTGGGGGCTCCAAGCTTGCAGGGGGGGGGTGAACTGGGGGGGGTTGTTACAGATGGAATATGTGGAACTGGCTTTGGTCTCATGGCCTGACTTGGAGCCGAGGAGCTCTCGCCTCTTTCTGATCGGTGCCTTTGAGAAACGGGGTGTCTCCTTAGACATTTCCCCTCCTTTCCGCTCCCCACCTCCCCCTCGGTTCTCCCTGCTCTGCTTTCGGCTGGCCAGGCCCCAGCTCTCCCCTGGAGCTGGTTGGTTCTTTGCAGAGTTGGGGGAAAGGGGAGCCCTGCTCTCCCGTGGGAACTGGGGAGCCTCCAGAGCGCAGAGGCCACCCCGGGGCGGTGTGGGGCGCTGGGCCAGCGAGCAGCCTACCTCCTCCCGCCAGGGAGGTGCTGAGCTCAGGCCGCACCCCCAGGGCACCCTCTCTGTCTGCCCTCCGTCTCCTCGCCGCCGTTTCTTTTCACTTCCTGCCAGGCTGCCCAGGGCCCACACGCTCCGCAGGTTGCCTGCCAGCCGGGGTGCCCTCTCCGGGCTTGTCCGTTTCTGTACATTCACCGGCGCACAAAGGGATTAGACTCGAACCCTTCTCGTCCACATTAACCCACGTGAATGGGTAAAAGGGAGCGCGCACACGTCTCACCGCCCCCCCTCCATGTGGAGCCAGCGGACTAGGCGTTGATCCTCTTAGGGCCGGTGTTAACCACCAGCTGCAGGCACTTCCCTGCCCACGTTTCATTCTGTGCAAACTGTTTAATTTCCCCTGCTTGCCGGGCGCCGGGGCTGGCCCAGGGCTGCAAGTGCCCCGTGTGTGTGGGGGCCCACGTGAACAGAAGGCGAATGTGTGGGCGGAGATGGGGAGGGGCGCACCCCCAATCACCTTCTCTTCCTGGGGGGCTGAGGACGCCTCTTCCTGGTCAGAGAAAGGGTGTCCCGTTGCTCCCTCACCACCTGAAGCGGGAACCACAGGCAGGGTGGCTGGGGACCCTCCTAGCCGTCTCCTCCTTAACCCTCCTCCTGGGGCCGTGAGAGTGTTCCCCATCTTAACCTCATTTCCGCCCCAAATGAGAGCAGAGCCGTGAAGAGCGGTTCCAATTTCAGCTCCACCACCTGCAGGGCGAAGCTTTGGGCTGGTCACTGCACCTTGCTGTGCCTCAGTTTCCTCTTCTGTAAAACGGAGATAATTACTGTACCTACAGGTCACAGGTGGCCCCTGGAGCGAAGCCAGCAAACAGAGGCCAGAACCTACAACCAGGCTGCCCCACTCAGCGACCTGTTACTGTGCGTGGAAATCTCTTCTTGTTGCATAAGTGGCTCTAATAGAGCAGCGTTTGTGGGGTTTGCAGTGTTGTATGGCATTTTCATATTTTTAATATATTTTATTGATTTCTTACACAGAGGAAGGGAGAGGGATAGAAAGTTAGAAACATCAATGAGAGAGAGACATCGATCAGCTGCCTCCTGCATGCCCCACACTGGGGTTGTGCCTCCAACCAAAGTACATGCCTTCTACTGGAATCGAACCTGGGACCTTTCAGTCCCCAGGCTGACGCTCTATCCACTGAGCCAAATCCATCTCAGTGATTTTCATATTTTTTAAGATATATTTCTATTGATGTCAGAGAGAAAGGGAGGAGAGAGAGAGAAACACCAATGATGAGAGAAAATCATTGATCAGCTGCTCCCTTCACGCTCCACACTAGGGATCGAGCCCGCAACTGGGCCATGTGCCCTGACTGGGAATCGAACCTGGAACCCTTTAGTCCACAGGCTGACGCTCTATCCACTGAGCCAAACCAGCTAGGGCCATTTTCATATTTTTAGCTGATCGCTCAGAACGCTTCACTCTCCCTGAGAAAGTCACAGTCCTTTCTGCAATGGACCACAATGGGGCGAATGAGCCTCTGGAAGGCCTGCTGCAGGTGAGGCCGCCCGGTGCTTGCCGCCAGCTGTGTCTCCCACGCCGAGCCTGTAGCAGCCTCCACGGCATCATTTCAAACTATCCAAACGATAAGTGTCGAAATCAAAGCGAGGCTGGGAAGGAGGATTACTTAGAAATTAGACAATGCTGGTGAAATATTAGCCTGTGTTTAGTCTCCTGGAGAGACGTGCACGCACATGGTCATTGCGTCATAGAAGGGGACGGGCCCATAGGTACCCGGGACGGAAGTGGGACAAATCGGGCCAGCACGCCCCTTGCTGGGGAAAGCCTTTCCGTCGAGGCAGTTCACCATCCCACCAGTTCAGCCTGGAAGTCCCTCCTTGGGCTCTTGCTGTCATTCCGGGTGGCCATTCCTTCCTGGGATTCGGCCATCAGGTAGCCATCCGCTGTCCAGTGCCAAACGTTGGCCTCGGCTTTGGCCTGAGCAGTGCTTTGCCAGCTTGGCAGTGCTTGAGCCCACTGCGGGTCTTAAATGCAGATCCTGATTCCCTGAGGCCACGGTTACACCGCTTGCTCGCTCGGTGTGGCTGCTGTGAAGGAAGGAACTGGAAGCAGAGCCCCAGGAGGGTTTGGGCATCGATGCCGGAACTAACTCTACAGGCAGGTCCTCACATGGCCCCATCGGATCACAGCTCATCATTTCCTTTTGGGCTTTTAAACGCACAAAGGGAGCCCAGCTGGCGTGGTTCAATGCCTGAGCATCGACCTGTGAACCAGGAGATCATGGCTTGATGCCCAGGCAGGGCATATGCCTGCGTTGCAGACTCAGTCCTCAGTGGGAGACACGCAGGAGGCAGCTGATCAGTGATTGTCTTTCATCATTGATGTTTCCAACTCTCCCTCCCTCTCTGGAATCTATTTTTAAAATATTAAACCCTAGGGGAAGTGTAACTATAACCACGGAGAGAGAAAGAATACTGTTCGGGAGCTTGCAGGATAGATGAAGATATTATTTTTCTTCTTCTTTTTTTAAATGTTAACATCACTTAGGAGTGTGCTGCAGATGCTGTGAATGGTGTCCATAAAGGGCTTTGATTGTTCTAGGCAACTGGCTTTCTCTGTGAGCTGCTAATTACAGCTCTCGCTCTGTGTTAACTGGAGCGACCGTCCAGAAGGGCTCACTGAGGAGTCTGGGCTTAGAATGAAGGGGAGTTCCTTTCGCAGCATAAAGGTCTTATCTGCTTTACCGGGGCACATTTGCACCGAAAAACAGATGTATGTTACTGAAAAGAAGAGGTAGTGGCGATAAATAACATAGAACGTGGGAAGAGATTCACGTGGAGGAGAAATGTAAATTGCAGGAATGTTAATGACAGGTTCCGCTGCATGGGCAGTGAGCCAGATGTGCGATAGGCACCCCTCTGCCATTTCCACCCACTCACCCCAGATCCAGCCTTTACTCTGTGCCAGGCCCTGGGCGGGCAACACTGGGGCCCCTGAGGAAAATAACGGAGCTTGGAGAACCTCTCAGTTTCTGTGGGTGAGAAAACAACTGGCTAAGGGGGTGGCCCTGAGGCCTGACCCCCACCCCTCATTTACCTGTCTGTCGGTCCACCTCCCTGAACTTGCCCCCCATGGCTCGGAGTTTTAGTTCACTTTGTTTCTCTATGTTAATCTGAGCAGTTCGACATTAACTCAAGGACTGGCAGATCCTCGCCTTTAAGAATGGTGTTGCCTCTGTGGGCACGAAGGACTCTCGTTAGGCTGAATCCATAGAACTGGGTTTTGTTCCTCTTGAACGCCCCATCAAGGAGGCTGCCAAGAAGACAGGTTTGGATTAAGATGGAGTGAAAGCTGGTATATTTGTTTCCTGTGGCTGCTATAAAAAGTTACTGTGCCGAAACCGGTGTGGCTCAGTGGATAGAGCATCGGCCTGCGGACTGAAAGGTCCCAGGTTCGATTCCTGTCAAGGGCATGTATCCTGGTTGCGAGCACATCCCCAGTAGGGGGCGTGCAGGAGGCGGCTGATCGATGTCTCTCATCCATGTTTCTGACTCTCTGTCCCTCTCCCTTCCCCTCTTTAAAAAATCAATAAAATATATTAAAAAAAAATAAAAATTACCGTAAACTTGTGGCTGAAAACAACAGAAACTTCTCTCTCACACGCTGGAGGGCGGAAGTCTGCAGTCAGGAGCACGGGCTGTGATCAGGGGTCAGCAGACGCATGCTTCCTGCGGGGGCTAGAGCAGAACCTGGTTTTGTCTTTGTGGCTCCGTGGTTGCCAGCGTTCCGTGGCTAGTGGGCACCTCCCTCCAGTCCCGCCTCCGCAGTCACATGGCCTTCTCTTCTCTGGGTCGGATCTCCTGCTTCTCCTCTGGGCGCTTACGGCTGCAGTTAGGGCCATCTGGATCATCTCCCCGACTCGGGGTGCTTCACTTGATCAAATCTGCAAAGTCCTCGTTTGCCATATGAAGCAGCGTTTATGGGTTCCAGGAATGGGACCATGGCTGTCTTTGGGGGACCGTTATTTAGTCTCCCCCACCTGGTGAAGTGCCACGGTGGGTGCTCAGACAGCACCTCTGATGTGCACTCTCTGATGCCCTGGCAACGAGGCCACCGGAAGTGGGCAGAGGCCCGGGCAAGAGGAAAGGGGCGAGGAAAAGGAAAATAGTTCTGTTCCCAGTTTAGCAGAGCTATGCCCCAGCCCTCCCGTACACAGTTTTCTCCCTTCTTTTCCCGCTGCTTTCCCTCCTCCCTTCTTACCCCGGCATCACAGGCCCCTCCCCCCAAGCCTTAGAATTGAAGCTGCTGTGATACACTAATGCCGCATGATGAGTTAATCTGGAGTTTGCTAACCTAGGATCCTCATTCCCATTTACACACACACACACACACACACACACACACACACACTGGCTCTGGCTCAAAACTAGATAATTAAGCCCGGCCTGCGTGGCTCAATGGGTAAGCCTTGACCCAACCAGTAGGTTCAATTCTTTTTTTTTTTTCTTCTTTTTTTTTTGGTGCACTGTTCCCGGAGGTACTGCAATACCGGGTCGATGCATAGAGTGATGGAGCAAGCTCCTGTTTCATCTCCCTGCTCCAAAAATACATTTAATGTCCTCGGATAGAGGATGTATCAGATATTAAACTGATAAGAACAGATACTACACTTGATCTTAGCCAAAAGGCCGAGAAGCGATCGGTTCAGTTCTTAATCAGGGCACAGGCCCAGGTTGTGGGCTCTATTCCCAGTGTGGGGAGTGCAGGAGGCAGCCAATCAATGATTCTCTCTCATCATTGATGTTTCTATCTTTCCCTCTCCCTTCCTCTCTGAAATCAATAAAAATATATCTAAAAACAAACAAACAAACAACAATAAAAAATCTATCTAATTAAGACCCCACCTTCTCCCCATTCTTTCCCAATACCCCCTCTTCTAGTTGGCTACTGGTCTTTCGAAAATGTCGTGCTCATGCTTACTGGGACCTGTGACTTAGAGAGATCTGGAAGTAAGTTCTAACTCTGCTCACGGATGGTCTGGGGCAAGTTGCTTCTGCTCTATAAAACAGAGGTGATGGTTCCTACCTCCTGGGCCTGTTGAGGGGACCCAGTGAGGTAGTGTTTGACAGTCCCTGGCATGATGTCCACAGAGTAGGAGATGCACAGGGGACAAGATCTCAATGCATGAGTGTGGAGTGCACCTGACCTTTCCTGGAGCGGTGCTCACAGTACAGTTGGGAACCCCATGTGCTGTCTTTTAGGAGTTTATTGAGTGAATCGGAGTCAAACAGGGAATCCTATATAATAAAAGCCTCATATGCTAAGTGTCTGACCATTTGTTTGACTAGTTGCTATGACATGCACTGACCACCAGGGGGCAGTCACTCCAACTGATAAGTTAGCTTGCTACTGGGGTCCTGTTGATTGGGACTGGGTGAGATGGGCTGAACACACCCTGGAGCCCTTTCATGGTCCCTCCCCAGCCCCGATAGTGCACGGGTAGGGTCTCTCAGCCTGGCCTGCGCCCTCTCGCAATCTGGGACCCCTCAGGGGATGTCGGAGAGCCAGTTTCTGCTCGATCCCTGCAGGCCAGGCTGAGGGATGTGCACCGGGCCTCTAGTCTAATATAAGCTGACAGGGGTGTGACGGCAGGAGAAACTCAGGAGGACTGCCTGGAGGAGATGCCGTATGAACCAAGCCCTGAAGGATGAGTGCATTAGCTTCCTAGGGCTGCCAGAGCAAGTGACCACAAACCCGGTGCCTTAAAACAATAGACACTTATTTTCTCACAGTTCTGGAGGCTAGAAGTCCAAAATCAGGGTGTCAGCGGAACCAGGCACCACCTGAAGGCTCCAGGGGAGACTTTCTTCCTGTCTCTCCAGCTTTGGTGGCCCCACGTTTCTCGGTTGGTGGCAGCATGGCCCCGATCTCTGCCTCTGTCTTCATGTGGCCTTCCATGGCCTCGCCCCCTCTTTTTTTTTTTAATATATATATATTTTATTGATTTTTTACAGAGAGGAAGGAAGAGGGATAGAAAGTCAGAAACATCGATGAGAGAGAGACATCGATCAGCCGCCTCCTGCACGCCCCCTATTGGAGTTGTACCCACAAGCAAGGTACATGCCCCCAACCAGAATCGAACCTGGGACCTTTCAGTCCGAAGGCCGACACTCTATCCACTGAACCAAACCGGTCTTGGCGCCCCCTCTTTTTGTAAGGACACTTGTCATTTAATGTAGAGTTTGTGAAGGACCTCGACCAAGCAGGGCTCTGGGATTCTCAGGACCGAGGTGCGATGGCTCCAAGGAGGAGGAGATGCCAGGAGGATCCGATGCGGAGAGAGAGAGGAAAACGTTTCTAGAATTCCCAGGGTCCATGAGGATTGAGCGTGGAGGCCTTCCTCAAACTCTGCCAGTTTCTGGAACGTGGGAGACAGAGAGAAGGCTCTGAGGACATGGCTGTTTCTCAGCTGAAGTCACTCTGTGGCCCGAGAGACAGCCCTCCTGGTCAGCTACCAGCTGGTGCTGAGGAGGTGTATCTCGGACTAGAAGGCCAGGACGCTGCTGCTTGCGGTCTGTGCAGTTCTGTCCTGCTCTTTGTCCTCAGAGGCGCACAGCGGTGATGCTCTGCGTGTAGCAGACAGCATCCCGTCCCTCACAGGCACTGCACGCTGCCAAGCTCTGAGTGCTTCGCAGAGCTGTGCTCCCTGAATCCTCAAACAATGAGAAAAGGTTATGTTTCCCTCAGAGAGAAGAAGACAGACGTGGGGAGTCAAGGACACGTAAGGGTCTGTAACCATTAGCTGGCAGAGCCGGATACAAACTGAGGCGGATCTAACCCAGAACCCGCCCTGGCCAGCCTCGCTGCAGCCTTGAGCCCACTGAGATGACAAGTCCTGGGAGAGCGCTCTCAGCGAGGGACTCGCCCGCCTTCCAAAGCCCCAGTGTAGCTGCTGCTTCACAAGCAGGGGACAGTTCTCAATGCCCAGTGACCTTGTGGCTCTGTCCTCCCTCTTCCAGCCCCCCTGTTACCTTTGAGCTCTCACACTCACTCTTTTTTATATATATACATATATTTTACAGATGGAGAGTTAGAAACATCGATGAGAGAGAAACATCAATCAGTTGCCTCCTGCACACCTCCCACTGGGGATGTGCCCGCAACCAAGGTACATGCCCTTGACCGGAATCAAACCCTGGACCCCTGAGTCCACAGGCCGATGCTCTATCCACTGAGCCAAACCAGTTAGAGCATCACACTCACTCTTTACCTTTCGGAAACTCCAGTGAATAGCAATGGCTTCTGAACTCTCTTACATATCAGAAGCCTTCTGACATCACACATTCCTGGTTCCTGTTCCAGACTCGTCAAAAAGATTCTCTGAGGGCTTGGTCCTCAGATCTGTGTCTTAAAAAGAGAAACTTACTGGATAATTCCGATACCACTGCCAGACAACAGCTGGCCAAACCTGAGATTATGTGGTTATCCGTTGGCATTAGTTTTGGCCGGCGAATTGGATAGTGAACATGCCTAAGTGTTTCAAACCCTTTTCTATCGTTGGTTCTCATATGTTCTTTCCTATTGTTGTTAATCCTCACCTGAGGATATTTTTTGCTGTTGATTTTTAGGAAGAGTAGAAGGGAGGGCGAGAGACACAGAGAGAGAAACATCGATGTATCTAGTTGCCTCCTGCACGTGCTCTGACCAAGGCTGTAAACACCCGGAATCAAACCCAGGACCCTTCAGTTCTTGAGCCAACACTCGATGCACTGAGCCAAACCGGCCGGGGCCTGATCTGTGCTTAATAAGGCCAGCTGTGGCCTCTTTCTGGGTTATGGCACTTAACCCCCTCACCCCTTCCCTTCTTATTCCTTTGCCTGGTTTGCGAGGCTCAGTTTGAGAAGGGAAAGGGGATCAGTGCTATGAATGGGGGAGCAGAGCAATCCACATAGTGCTGACTCTCTGGGATGTGGGAGGATTTGCAGGGATGGGGGTTGGCTGCTGCCCTCTAGTGGATAGAAGTGGTCAGCAACTTCTAAGACCACGGCTGACCCACTTGAGCCACTTAAGAAGAAACTGGATTCAGTTGAGTTGACTGGAGACTCACCTCTCTGGCTGCAGCATTCTTCTGTATAAACTGGAAGGTTGGACAGAGGTGTCAGTGAATGGGGGTCAGCTTGTCCAGAGGGCTGCGTGAAGTGTGGGCAGGGACGCGGGTGTGACAGCCCCGCACCATCACACAGGACGCTCTGCTGGGGAGCTGGGCCCTGGGCACCTGGCACACAGTATGCGCTGCTGGAGGAGGAGGGCGAAGGGAGGGAAGGAAAATGCTGGGCTCACTTCTGTTGGCTCAGGAGGTGGCAGGTCAAGATTGAGTCCTGGGAAGTGGGCGACGGGAGGTCTGAGGGGGCGGGGGGACTGCAGCCCTTCCCGTCGGAAGCCTGGCTGAGAGGTGAAGGCATCGCTGCTGTGGGGGTCATGCTGCTCACCCCCCTCCACCCCGAGGGTGAGGCAACACCTGGATTCTGACTCCAGAGGCTTGGAGCCACCCGAGTTCTTTGGCGCTCAGTATAAGCTGATGGTGTCCTGTCTGATGGAGCTGACAGCCGTATCTTCTGGAACATTCCGGTCATTTTATGATCAAATCTTGGTTCAAATTGATCAGTAGTGATCAGTAGGCTGTGGTTTCTCTGCAGGGCGGTTTGTGGGGAGACACCCGCCAGGGGCCTTCTCTGACTCCTAAGCCAGGGCCCGAGCAGGAGCGGTCTTCTTCCCCACCAAGCAGGGGCTTTTGTCCACCTGCCACCTTGTGCATCTCTGCAATTGATGGGACCCCGGCCTGGGAGGAGCCACCGGGGAAAGACACACGTAAGGAAAGAGAGTGGAAGGTTTGGGAAAGGGCATTAAAAGAGAAGCCAACTAGGGGAGGAGGAAAGAGAAGGAAATAAGTATAAGATTAGCAGATTTTATTAGTCAACTAGTGCCTGAATTTGTGCATGGGTGGGGTCCAGCCAGCCCGGCTCCCATTGGGAAGGATCAGGGTTGAGACTGTCAGGAGGAGGAGATCGCGGGAGGTTGGCTGGCTGCCCTGCCCCGATTGGGGCCCAGTCAGGGCTGGGATGGCCTGTGGGGAGGGACCATGGACATTGGCCAGCGGGTCCCCAACTCTCAATTGGGGTGGGGGGCCGATTGGTGGGGCCAGCAGAGGGAGAGGCTGCGGGTAGTAGCCACTGGCCCTGCCCCTGATTGGAGTGTGTAGGGGAGGCAACCGGGGGTGGAGCTGCCTGGGGGCAGGGGCTGCAGGCCTATTGGGGTAACAGGGGCTGATCCGGGGTGGGCCCAGTGGGAGGAGGGGCTGAGGGTGGGTGGCCGGCCGGCCCTGCCCCTGATCAGAGTGTGGGGGGCTACTAGGGGCGGAGCTAGCTAGGGGGCGGGGCCATGGGCTGATTGGGGTGGTGGGGGCCTATCAGGGGCAGGGCCGGCCAGGGCAAGGGGCTGCAGGAAGTTGGCCGCTGGCCCCACCTACAATCAGCTGGTTCCTGTCACAGTGGGCGTCATAGTGATGGGTCATTCTGGTTGTTACAGCGTTCAGGTCGCTGGCTTTTTATATACATAGATTCCACAAACATTTACCAAGCACCTCTTTTTACTTGGTGTGAAGGTTAATTTTATGTGTCAACTTGGCTAGGTCTTGGTATCCAGATATTTGGTCAAATACTAGTGTAGATGTTGCTGTGAAGGTATTTTATTAAATGTCATTAACATTTAACTCAGCAGACTTTGGGTAAAGCACATTATAGGGTAACATAGTCCGCTTGTGAATAAATATGTGTGGAATCCAGTAAAGCAAACTCGGAACCCCAATTTCAGGAGTTTCTATGTTAGCTTTTTAGCATTTTACTTTTTGTTTTTTCATTTTCATCTTTGTGGCTCAGGTATAGATTTGTACATTTGAGGCAGGTATCATGTAGGCTTTTGTAGTCATACCTTGGACATCACCACTTTGAAAGGTTTTACCAGGTGTACTGGTTAATAATGCGCATTTTGTAATCAAAGAAAACATGGTAGTTTCAAAAGAAACATCAAAAGTGCTTTATTCAAAGTAATGTCAATCGCTAGCTACACATTTCCCCCATCTTTCAGGTGATCTGTGGATACCATCCCAATAGAACTTTTTGTTTTGAGGCAAACCATTCAGAGACCCAATTTTGCAATTATTCGCACGTTTTGAAGGGCTGCTCAGAAAGTGTGTGTGCCATCGATCGGAACAAGTGGTCGTCTGAAGGAGCAAGGGCTGGTGAATATGGCGGGTGGGTTAATACTTCTCAGGCAAGATCTTTTAATGTGTCTAGCTGGTTTTGAAGTGTGTGATGGTGCATTATTATGAAGCAAAATTACTTTGCTGTGTCTTCTGGAACATTCTGATGGTTCAAATTGATCAGAAGTGATCAGTATTAACAGTTTCACCTGATTTTAGCTCATAATACACTACACCTTCCTGACCCCACCAAACGTAGTGCATCGTCTTCTTTCTGAAGCAATTTGGTCTTGCAGTTGATGTTGATGGTTGACCTGGTGTTGACCTGCCAGCATGGCCTGAGTTCAAACACCTGAAGAAAGGGCTGATGCACAAATTAATACACAAAACAAGAAGTATAAATTTGGAAATTATGGGGGAAGCCAGTTGTGAACCTGGTTCCAAGAACCAAGTACCACTGAGTCTCTGTTCCCATCAACTTGTCATTTATAAAATCCTGGATGCTTGGAAAATAGTCAACACTTGTAATTTGAAATATATAAGGAATTATTCCCCATTATGTCTCCTAAATCCAGAAAACCCTGGAATATACTGAACTTTGAGTGGGCTAGGGAGAAATTAAAACTAATCTAGAAATCAAAACCAAATTCATATTCGGGGGGAATTTGAAGGCAGTGCAATCCTCTCAGAAGAATGTTTTGGTAAAGGGTGGTAGAGAAGGCTAGTGGTTAACTTCCCAGACTCCTCTGCAGTTAGGTGTGGCCGTGGGCAGGGGTGGTCATGGACAGGGTTCTTGCCAGAGGATTGTGGGTCTCCTGAGCCCCCACTGTGGGCCTGGCCCCTAAAATACCCCCTGCCACTCTTTCCAGTTCCCCCTTTTGAGTGGCTCCCTCGGGGCAGCTTTGGAAGGAGGTTGTGAAGATGTGGAGCCCGGAGGTGGAAGGGAGCCGGGTTCCTACAGGGACCCCATGGAGGAGGCTGCCTGCCAACCAGGACATGCGCTTTCGCTGTAACACAGCAGAAATCAGCCTTTATTGTGTGACGCTAATGACGAGGATCGGTCGCTACAGCAGTTGACTGCAACATGAAGATTATAGGAATGATCCATTTTAAAATATGTTTTATTGATTTTTTTACAGAGAGGAAGGGAGAGGGATAGAGTTAGAAACATCGATGAGAGCTACATCGATCAGCTGCCTCCTGCATGCCCCCTAACTGGGGATGTGCCTGCAACCAGGATACATGCCTTTGACCCGAATTGAACCTGGGACCTTTCAGTCTGCAGGTCGATGGTCTATCCACTGAGCAAAACCGGTTTTGGCGGGAATGATCCATTTTAAATGTTGGTCACTCGGTGACTCATCTTTTATCCTTTAGCTCAATGGTTCTCAACCTGTGGGTCGCGACCCCTTTGGGAGTCGAACGACCCTCTCACAGGGGTCGCCTAAGACCATCAGAAAACACCTATTTCCCATGGTCTTAGGAACCAACACACCGCTCCTCGGTGTAGCAAAGTGTAGTAATGTAGTTTACTGTTGTTATATGAAGACTGTTGCCCATGCTACACCACGATTCAAGACAACATTTCATTTATTTGTCATTAGAAATAAATATTTCACAATATATAATCACATATTATTTTTGTGATTAATCACTATGCTTTAATTACGTTCAATTTGTAACAATGAAAATACATCCCGTCTATCAGATATTTACATTACAGTTCATAACAGTAGCAAAATTACAGTGATGAAGTAGCCATGGAAATAATTTTATGGGTGGGGTCACCACCACATGAGGAGCTGTCTTAAAGGGTCGCGGGGTTAGGAAGTTGAGAACCATTGCTTTAGCTCATCTTTTTTTTTTTTTTTTTGCCTTTGATCATATTTTTATTCAGAATGAGCTGTCCAAAGTGACTTGACGGTTGTGGAATAAACAGATTGGAGTTTATGCCGCAGGCCTCTTTCCTCCTGGGGCGGGTTTCTTCTCCGCGGCTTCTTCTCAGCTGCGGGTTTCTCGGTAGCCGCGACCTTTTTCGCCTCCAGAGGCTTCTCCCGCTGCTGAAGGCCAAAGCCTTCCTTCCTCCTCCCCTACCCCAGGCTCCGTGCCCGGAACCCCCTTCCACCTGACTGGGCTGCTGCTGCTGCTGCTGCTTTATCCCCCGAAGCTTGTGGCTCTCGCCTGGCGAAGGATGTGGCCGGCGCAGGGTGTCGGCACAGGGGTTTAGCCTCCACACGATCCTCGGGGTTCTCGGCGGATTCTTCCTCAGGGCTCTGCGGTGGGTCTTCTGGCGTGGCCCTCGGAGGGCTCTCTGCATCTCTGGCTTCTCAAGATTCGGCTGAGGTCTGCACTGAGCATCTTGTGCCTGGGGAGGCTGCGGTTACTCCTGAGGGGACAGCGCTAGCCACTGCCACACAGCTCGTCCAGCTTCCAAATGCAGAAACGGCCACCTGCGCTCCAGGCAGGAGCGAGTTTCAAAATGTTCTGTTTGCTGACATTAAGCAGAGTAATTCCAGGATGTTTCTGGAGGCTTCGATGACACCGTTGTCCTCATTATAGACGATACGATGACGGTTTCTCATTTTGCCCTTGCCAGCCCTCATGCGCGGAGAGGCATAGGCCTCTTGTATATCATGCCAGGCCTTAAGTTTCTTTTTCTTTTCTTTTAAAATATATCTTATTGCTTTTTTACAGAGAGGAAGGGAGTGGGACAGAGAGTTAGAAACATGGATGAGAGAGAGACATCGATCAGCTGCTTCCTGCACACTGCCTACTGGGGATGTGCCTGCAGCAAAGGTATATGCCCTTGACTGGAATCGAACCCAAGACCCTTCAGTCCGCGGACCGACGCTCTATCCACTGAGCCAAACCGATTTCGGCCCTTAAGTTTCTTAAGAAGCAAAACAGCCTCCTTGGTTTTCTTGCAGCCTTCAACTTTATCTTCAGCCACAAGGGAAGTCAGGAACTTCCTCAGTACGGTGACCTTTAGACTGGACCGGTGTGAGTGAGGCTGCGGCGGCGAGGGCAGAGCAGATGGCAGACGGTTTCTGCGTTGTGTTTGCTCTGCGGTGCCAAGGGCGCCAGGTTCTGTTGGTGCAAACATGGGGCCCCCACGACACGCGTTTCCAAAGCACCCTGGCCGGAGCGATGCGTGTGGGAACTCGAGCCACACGCTGCCGGGACCCCAGGACTCAGCGCTGGTTTGAGGACCTGCCCAGTCACCGACAGCAGAGGGTTGTCTGTTGTTTTTGCACGGGTGGCGTGAACAAACTGCACGATATCTGGTCGAGTGGGAGCCGGAAACACAGCAGGCCAAGTGACCTTTTTTCCAGATGTTTCCCGCTCATCAGAGCCCACAGGGATCAGTGGGCGAGCCCACGCCGAGGCGGGGAGAGAAGACCACGCCCCTTTAGCTCATCTCTGATAATAAAATAATAACCCCCCTTTATTGATATCGTTCCAGGGGCTGATGGAGCATGGAACGAGGTCTCATGCTCACCGTGGTCCTTTGAGGTAGGTAATATTTTTGTCTTCTTTGAGCAGATGGGGAAACCAAGGCAGAGATGTTAAAGTGGCCTGCTGTGGTCACAGGGCTGGTCCGTGCAGGAGCCGTGTTCAAAGGCAGGCAGTCTGGCTCTCTACTCTCTCTACTGATTGGCTGCTGGGGACTGAGGGTTTGGCAGGAGACCCCTGCAGGTGGGTTGACAGGAGGAGCATTCGGTGCGTCAGAAACCAAGTCTTGGGCTCTGGAGTGAAGAGGTTTAAATTGTGCAACTCCACACCCTCATCCTGAAAGTGGCCCCCAACCCCAGACCCGGCGGCCTGCAGGAGGCGGATCCCTAACCTCTGTGCGGGGCTTCGTGGATGTGTCCACCCCGCAGGAGAAGCAGCAAAAAGGGCGGAAATCCGCGTCCTGAGAGTTGCTGCGGTGACATTATTTACCCGGGTCGTGTTTCACTTCCGGCGGGGCGATTAAATCTCGGAGGCCCGTGCAACTTTCAGACTTGGCTTTAAACAGTAATTAGCATCATTGATCTGTCCGGAGCTTGGGTAACCCACGGGGCCTCGTTTTCTCATTGGCTGAGCAGCATCACGAAGAGTCACCCCAGAGGCCACGCCCTCCCCGCCAGCACCCACTTTGGGAAGTCACAAGAAGACAGCAACAGAGGGCAGTGTATCGCTGAGCTGGATTTTGCCCCATTAGCTCTTTAAATGTTGCCCAATAACCTGTCTTCCGTGAGCAAAATAGCAGCCAAGCCAGAGACGCTCTCTTCAGCGGCCTTGGCCAGTAAGAAACTCTTTCTGTGAGATGCGTCCTGCTGGTTTCCGGGGAAACCATTTCCCGGGCCTCAGAGATGTTGTGTGAGGAGGTATCCAGGCGGCCATGCAGGAATGAGAGCGATGGCAGGAGGGTGGGCGGGAAGACACCCTGGAGATGCTGACAGGTTGCAGGAGCCAGCGCAGCCCGTCCCCAAGCAGCCCGAACCGGCTTGGCTGGCCTCTGCCCACTGGCTGGGCTGTGAGGCTGCCAAGGAAAACCACCACGGGAGGCCACACGGGCGGGCGCGGTGCCGCAGACCCGGCCCTGCCCGCCTGTTGCGACAGGGACAGAGGGCGCGCTCTGCGGGAGGCAGGGACGTGCCGTAGCAACAGGGAAGCCCAGCCCCTGTGCAGGAGGCCGGTCAGAGGGCAACGCTCGCAGGAGACCTCTGGCTGGCTGCGAGCCGCGTGGGGTGACTGAGCCGCCACCCGAGCCGGTCACACCACCCCGTGGGCCGTGGCCAGCGCTCACCTTATCTGGGCGGCGGCACCACCTGCTGGGAGTGAACTGTGGTGTTTGCATCATCCTGGACGCGTGTTCATGTCCTCCTGCTGCAGCGCGCTGCCGGGAGCCGAGGGTTCACACACACAGATTGCTCTTCGCGGGCACCGGAGGTCGGAAACCCGAAATCGTTTTCCCGGGCTCATGTCAAGGTGTGGACAGGGCTCCTTCCAAAGGCGCCACCGGAGCAGCTGGCTCCTGGCCTTTCTCGGTGTCTGTGGACACGTCTCTTCCGCGGCCGTGGTCCCTTCCTCCGTCGTCACCATCACCACCTCTCTCTCTGCCTCCCTCTGAGAAGGACACGTGGTTTCCTGCAGGGTCCACCCGGATAATACAGGGGCATTTCCCCATCCCGTGCCTTAGTTTAATCACATCTCACAGTGTCTTTAGCGTATGAAGCGACGTTCTCAGGTTCTGGGGATTGTAGCGTGGATATCTTTGGGGGGCCATTGGTCAGCCGCCATACTAGGCCAGGTGGGCTGCCCTCCCTGGGGGAGGCTCAGTTTCTCATGAACTGTCCCCAGGACCATGGGAGGGGAGGGGAGGGCTGGGAGAGACACTCCTTTGTTTAGGGCTTTGGGGGCCTATTCAGCCATGTTGGGTGGGAATACATCTTTCAGCGCCAGTGCTATTTCTGTAACACGGGCGCGCACACATACGCTCTCTCACACACACTTTCATTTTTTTAAAAATATATATTTTTATTGATATTTTTTACAGAGAGGAAGGGAGAGAGATAGAGAGCTAGAAACATCGATGAGAGAGAGACATCGATCAGCCGCCTTTTGCACGCCCCCCACCGGGGATGTGCCCGCAACCAGGACACATGCCCTTGACTGAAATCGAACCTGGGACCTTTCAGTCCTCAGGCCGACGCTCTATCCGCAAAACCAACCCGGTTTCGGCCACACTTTCATTCTTTAGTGCTAGAAAGTCCGTCTCTTTGGTTACCCTCCAAGTCGGTTTATTTCCTGGAGTGACAATAGCAGCATCTCTCTATAGAGCCTTCAGGAATCTCAGTGCCGTGAAAGGAACCGCATGGAAAACACAGCAACAGGCTAGATCACAGCCCTGGTTCTGCCCTCACTAGTTACCTGATCTCGATGAAGCCATCCGACCTGCCCCAGCTCAGCCTTTCAGCTTCCATAGAAGAAGTCTGTCTGCAGCTGAGTCCCCCTCTGCCCCTCACATGTGGTCTCTGGAGCACTAGCTGCAAGAACAACTATGTGGGGGAAGGGGTACAAGGAAGTGGGGGATGTTTTAGGGTGAACATACTGCCACTCCTCTTGGAGAGCCGCATATACTTATCAGAACAAAGGCTCTGAAAAGTCCTGCAAAAATCCCAAGTGTCATTCGATAACTCAGACTCCCGGTGTCTGGATTACAAAGCAGCCTGGCTTTTATGTTTTATGTTTTTTAGGAGCAGAGTTTGAGAAATACTCCGATGCTGGTGTCTAAGGAAATCTTGTCCTGCTCCTTTAGGATGACCTTGGAAACGGAGCCATTTTTGCTCGTAAACTGGCCGCCGAGAAGAGTGCAAAGCGCTCTGTGCTGCCTCCCCTGGAGGCTGTGTCCACCTCCATCAGCAGCTTGAATGGGAAGGTGAGGCCGAGGGTGTGAGCCAGCCTGCCAGTGAGGGGCCCACAGGGGGAGGGCCCTCTCCCTGCCACCTGCCCCTGTAACAGGCTGTGAGGCTCTGAGTGTTTCTCCAGCGTCTGTGGGGAGGGGAGCCCCGGATGGAGGCAGCAGAGGGGCCCGGATGTAGTGCTGTGCAGAGCAGAGGGCCTCTTCTCGAGGCAGCGAGAGGGAGGGAAACGGGCACTGCGCTCCCACCTCCTGTTGACCTGGAAGGCAGGTGCCGCTCTCCCCGGAGCGGGTGCCGCTCTCCCCGGAGCGGGTGCCACTCTCACCAGAGCAGGGAGGCGCCCGGCGCAGGGAAGGTAGACACTTCGCCAAGGAGACAGGTCTGACTAGTCTCTGGTTCTGCCCTGACTCGTTGGGACTCAGCATCCCTCCGTGAGCTGTGAGGAGGCAGGCAGGCACCGACAGAGAGAGCCACAGACACTGCTGGTGGCCTCCTGCATCATGTGCCCTGACAAGGGCTGGGGATCCAACCTTCCACTCAGGGAGGTGCCCGTGACTGGAAATCACACTCACAACACTTGAGCCCACAGGCTGATGCTCTAACTGTGGAGCCACACTGGCCAGGGCACGGAGATGATGTTTGAGCAAAGACCTGGAAGGGATGGAGGAGAGAGTCAGGTGGATTCTTGGAGATGAAGCTTCCAAGAAGAGGAGCAGCCTGTGTGGGGTACCCAGAACAGAGCGAGAAGGGTGACCCCGGGCTCAGAGACTGGCAAGGAGGCCAGAGCGTGGTTGGAGGAGGCCGAGGAGGAGGGTCAGGGGTGAGGCTGGCAGAGTTGGCCAGCTTTTAGAATGTCAGAATGTGGGGAGGAAACGCAGTGGTTCATCCATTATTCGTGTTCAGTAACAGCGTTAGGAAAGTTTTCAATATTTTGTTACTGGGCCCAAGATTCTAGAAGGTGGGGCCTTCACCCCTGATCCGACTCTGCATCTCGGGAAACAAATGATCTCTTAGGAATGGTTTCTCCCCTCTCTCTCTTCTGCTCTCTCAAGGACATCTGGGGGACTGCCCATGACTGACATGCACAGAGCAGTGGCATTTAATACTTGTCACATTTCTATGTTGTCGTACATGACTTTTGTGAACATTGGCGTGGAAACCAGACTCTCTATTCCTGGATGTGTTGGGTTATAAAATCAGGAGTTTCCTTCTCTTTAGAAGGAGTCCCTCTCGCCATAACTGGTTTGGCTCAGTGGGTAGAGCGTTGGCCTGCAGACTGAAAGGTCCCAGGTTCGATTTTGGTCAATGACTTGTACCTTGGTTGCAGGCTCATCCCCAGTAGGGAGCGTGCAGGAGGCAGCTGATCAATGTTTCTCTCTCATCAATGTTTCTAACTCTTTATCCCTCTCCCTTCCTCTCTGTAGAAAAAATAAATCAATAAAATATATATTTTAAAAAAGAAGGAGTCCCTCTCAGTGGACTCTTCTGACTTTGCAACTAACTGGCTGTCATCTTGGCCCGGTCACCTAAGTGCATCCGAGGTTGGTTTCTTTCCCTGGACGTGGCTGGGTGTAGATTAGATGACCCGTACAGTCCCTTTCCGTCCCAGAAGCCCTTGGTCTGTCCTCTCTAGCAAACAACATTTCTTTCCCAGCGGATCTCCTTGCAGAGGTCAAAACAGCAATTAACAGCCCTCCCCCCCCCACACACGTGCACACTTTTTTGCTTGTAAACCATGAATAATTCAGAAGTGGGCTTGCAGAGTGGAACTGGAGGTGCCGTTGGTCAGTTCCCCTTGGCCCACATGACCAGTGCTCACATTCCAGAAAGGTCACCAAATACAGATTCCAGTCTCCTCTCACACTCAGTCTCCCACCTCTGAGATCTAAAAAACAACCCAGCACATGATTGCACAGGCTGGACAAACGTAGTGCACAGTTGTTCCTAGGGAAAATAGGACCGTAATTCATCCATCATACAGGAATAAACTGGGTTTATAACTCCCAACTGTAAACCTTCGTTCGCCCCACCCTGTATCTCACCGGTTTGGCATGTTAGAGCCGGAAGGCTCTCACAGACCCCGCAGTTCAACTTCCTCATTTGACAACCAGGAGGCCGGGTTCGGGAGGCCAGGGGCTTGCCCTGGGTGGGGTGCTCGATGGCGCCGAGCAAGGACGGAATCCTGTCCCCTCGCTCCAGCGAGGCTCGTCCCTCACCTCCTGTGGCTCCTGCTTTGCCAGATGCTGACCCTGCCCCTCAGGTTGTGAGATGTCTCCCCATGTTTCTAGGGGATGGTGAGGAAGAGCTTGGAAAGAAGTTTTTATTTTTTAAAATATATTTTATTGATTTCTTACAGAGAGGAAGGGAGAGGGATAGAGAGTTAGAAACATCGATGAGAGAGAGACATCGATCAATCTCCTCCTGCACACCTCCTACTGGAGATGTTCCTACAACCAAGGTACACGCCCTTGACCAGAATCGAACCTGGGACCTTTCAATCTGCCGGCAGACACTCTTTCCACTGAGCCAAACCAGTTTCAGCTTTTGTTTTGTTTTTAAAAATGCATTCACAGACCCAGTGCAGTGGGAAGGTTAGCCAATGTCCCTGAAAAGGGAAGACATTCCATCTTAAATGATACACTTGTCAAACCCTGAAAAGTAAGTGGAGGAGAATGAAACATACAAAATAATATTTTTTACCTCTGCAGAGCCCGAAGTTTCAGTTTTGCAAGATGAATAAGTCCTTGATCTAATGTAAGCATGGGGACTATAGTTAACCATACTGTTTTGTATACTTGAAATGTGCTTATCAGATCTTCAATTATGGCTTCTCAACACACAGACACACACACACACACACACACACACACACACACCAAAAGGACAGTGGATGTATTGATCGGCTTGATTTTGGTGATCACTTCACAATGTACATGTACCAAAACATCAAGTTGTACACCTTAAACACACACAATGTATCTATGTTAATGATACCTCAGTAAGGTTGTTTAAAAAAAAAAAAAAGGAAAAAGAATATTCTTGCCCCTCACGGCTGCATTTCATCTCTTTCATCACTAGGTGGCCCCACACTGGCTGGCAAACTACGGAGAAGGCTGCTTTCCTGCACATCCTTTTTGGAGTGAAGGTAAAAGGCGAGAGTGTGCACCAAATGCAGCGCGTTCCTGCCTCTTGGAGGGGCAGGCGGAGGCGAGGGAGGGGCTTTTCAAGGGACCCTGTGTCTGGCAGCACCGTTGCTGTAATGTAGAGGCAGAGCCGTAATGAGAGCGAGCAGATTAAGTGTGAAAGGAGCACTGTCAGAGCCTCATTTCCACCGCAGGAAATGAGCGTGGCCCAGAATAGCTGGGAGCGAGCGTGATTAAGCTGCAGGATGGGCCTCTGGAGAGAGGGAGAGTTGGTACATAGCGAGCTCGGAGCTGCTCCGGGGAGAAGCTCGGACTGATGGATGGAGTGTCCTTTACAGGCGACGCAGAGAGACAGAACAGTGGGTGTCTTCTTGGGGGAGGGTTCTGCTCTCACAACCCGTCCACTGAGCTCACAGAGTCTGCAGGTTGTAACGCCGCTACCCCTGGAAAGGGAAGACGTTCCCTCTGAAGTGATACACTTTACAAACCCTTATTTGAAACCTGGCCTTTCATTTTGATTTTTTTCCCCCTTTGACTCAAACTGGCCTCAGCTAGAACCCTGACTCACCCCGCCCCCTCTCTCCTTACTCATTCAGCCCTCAGGACAGTGAGGTTGTGGTCGGCAGCCAGTTGCCTTAGAAACAAGGTCTGCTGCCAACTGAGACAGTTTTCAGTCCAATTAGACATAGCATCTGGGCTCCGTGGTGTTTGAGCCCCGCACCCAGGAGAGACAGAAGGACCCCACAGAGCAAGTCCTGGTGAAACTGGACAGAGCAGCCCCATGGCCGACCTCGGGACCACAGGCAAGGATCGGTGACCCTCCCCGAGCACCAGCTGATCAGCAGTCGCGGTGATCCATCATCTTCCCTGTGTGACCCATGCCCGGACGCCATGGGGAGCAGGGCTGTGAGCTGGAGCCACCTGTGCCCCAGGGCATGGCGCCACCTCCTTAAGAAACCCCTGCTTTCTGGGCGGCAAACTCCCGTTGGTATCGGATTGGTACCCCTTCAGTTCGGAAGCCAGGTTTTGGCTAGAAATAAACGACAGGGATCTGTTCAAGGGTCTTAGGGTTTGCACACTGAAAACACAGCTAGGACCTACCTAGAGTGTTTCAAAGGAGAAGGAAAAGCTGCGGGCTTTTCCAGTTAGAAGCACATTCCTGAGAAGAATCAGCGCCACCTCTTAACTCCCAGGCTGGGGCCGATGGTGACCGTAGGATGTCCAGCGGAACATTTCCTTCCTGTGGTCGCTATGAAGGCTCAGGAATGTTCGGCCATGACTGCGCAATGCACTGACGTGTATCCAGCTATCAACACAAGTAGAAAGTGCAAACACCTTGCTTGATATTGGTTGTTGTTTGTAGCTTGTATTAATCTCCAGGTATTTGTTGCTGGCATTTGTTGGGATTAGTGGCTGTCCTATTGGAGTTTTCTCCCCATATATATACTTTGTTCCCCTTCTCTTTCTTTTCTCTCTTACTTTTTTTTCCTCCCAATTTCATTTTGGCACTCTTTTTTTCCCCCTCTCTCTCCTTCTTTCTCTTCTATCCCCTAATTTGCCTCTCTCTAATGGCCACCTTTATTTGTAGTTTTTAATATCGTGAATACATTTCTGTTCACTGCCTTGTGCATTGTGCTTGGTTGTGTTGTATTTTGTGCCTTTAAATCAACACAGAAGAGAGAGAACTACATAATCAAACACCCAGGGAAGAGAGAGACCATGGGGAGACAAAGAAACAGCCTGCATATGAAAGAAAAGCAGGCATCACCAGAAAAGGAAGTACAGTGGTACCTCGAGATACAAGTTGTAATTCGTTCCATAACCTTGAGGTGTGGGAAACTATGAGACGCTTGAGTTGTGGTAAACTGGTGGGTCATGTGCAGCTGGCCGATCCGCGCGATTACTCCTATCTCAAATGTTGCTCATATTTCAAAGCAAAAATCACTCGCTCGATGGCTTGTATCTCAAAAATCTCGTATGTTAGGGCACTCGTATCTCGAGGTACCACTGTAAATGAAATAGAGGCAAGAACCTGCCAGAGAAAGAATTCAGAGAAATGGTCATAAGGTGGCTGAAAAGAATGGAAGACAAATTTGACAATATGAATAAGAAGCAAGACGAAATGAAAAAGAACCAAGAAGAAATGAACAATGACATCACTGCTGTAAAGAACTCAATAGAAAGCATCAAGGGTAGGCTAGAAGAAGCAGAGGACCGTATCAGTGAGCTAGAAGACAAGGTAGGAAAAAATACCCAAGTAGAGCAGCTTCTAGGAAAAAAAAAAGTTAAAAAGCAGGAGGAGAGCCTAAGGGAACTTTGGGACAACACGAAACAAAACTATATCTGCATCATCAGGGTTCCAGAAGGAGAGGAAACTGAGCAAGGAAAAGAAAACCTGTTTGAAGAAATAATGACAGAAAACTTCCCTGATATAGGGAAGAAAAAAACCCACACAAATCCAAGAAGCTCACAGAGTCCCAAGCAAAATGAACACCAAAAGACCGACACCAAGGCACATTATAATTCAATTGGCAAACACCAATGACAAAGTAAGAATCTTAAAAGTGGCCAGAGAGAAACAAAAAGTTACCTACAAAGGAACTCCCATCAGACTATCAACTTATTTCTCAACAGGAACTCATCAGGCCAGAAGGGAATGGAATGAAATATACAAAGTCATGCAAAGGAAGGGTCTGAATCCAACAATACTGTACCCTGCAAGACTCTCAATCAAAATTGAAGGTGAAATCAGCAGCTTCACAGATAAAAAAGGACTAAGGGAATTTATTACCACCAAACCAGCAATGCAAGAAATGCTAAAGAGTCTGCTATAAAAAAAGAAATAGGAAGTGAAGAAGGAACACAGGGGTAAAGAATAAAAATTGTGACAAATAAGTACCTATCAATAATAACTTTAAATGTAAATGGATTAAATGCCCCAACTAAAAGACATAGGATAACGGATTGCATAAGAAAACATGACCTATATATCTGCTGTCTACAAGAAACCCACCTCAAAAAAAAAAAAAAAGACGTACACAGACTGAAGGTGAAGGGATGGAAAAAGTTTTTCATGCGAATGGAAATGGAAACAAAGCTGGGGTAGCAATGCTTATATCTGACAAAGTAGAACTCAAAGTGAAGGACATAACAAGAGATGAGGAAGGCTATTTCATAATACTAAAGGGAGCAATCCAACAAAAAGAAGTAACTCTGATAAACATATATGCACCCAATACAAGAGCACCCAAATACATTAAAAAAGACTCCTGGAGGATATCAAGGGAGAGATTGAGAGCAATACAATCATGGTAGGAGACTTTAATACCCAACTATCACCATTGGACAAATCCTCTAAACAAAAAATCAGCAAAGAAACATCAATCCTAAATGACTGACCATTAGTTGTTGGAGACCTAGCAGTAGGCCTTTCCCTTCGGTTGACTACTAATCCCAGGCCAGAGGCTCGGTTCTTACTCCCAGTGCAAGAGGGACCGGATGTTGGGGAGTCTGAGCAGCCCAGGGCATCAGGGCATCTGCTGTCTTTGCTTGCTTCCTGGCTGGAGTGTCGTGAAAATGGATTGGGTCTCAATGGACCAGATCCCACACAAGCAATGGTGATGCCTGCAATCAGGCGTCGAAGCTAATGCTTTTTTAAAACTTATAAACGTAGCCGTTGCTTCTGAAAGAGAGTGCTCAGTCTGGGTGGGAGCCACACCTTAGATGAGTATCAGCCATTTCCCATGGACCTGCTGGATTTGCTGAGCCCACAGCCAATCCCATCTCCCCATTCTCAAAGGGGCCAACCAGGGAGAGTCCCTATGGACTTTGCTTCCCGCAAATTCTGTCACTGAAGAAGAGACGGAAAACCCAACCCATAAATATCATCTCCGCTGCTGCAGCCGACTTAGACCAGTGGTAGAGCTGTCTTAACAGTGTGACCGTCTGGGGAGGGGATTCCAGAAGAGGCCAGGAGGCTGTCAGTGGATGTCCCCCAATGTCCAAATGGTTGGCTGGTGTTGGTGTATATTTCAAGCCATTAGACTCGAAAGCCTAGAGTAGCAGAAAGTGGTTGTTGAGAACAGGTAAGTGTTTTTGACAACATGCCTTTGAGCAGAGACAAGTGCCTGGCACTCCCTCTTGCTCATTCAGTCGGTAACATGTATTCAGTGCCTGCTGTTCACTGGACACCGCGGTAAACAAAATGGTGCCTGACTCTGGATCACTTAGTATTTTGCATCCAGAAGGGGCTCTTAATCACATGGACAAATGCCGCAGTTACGTCCCATTACAGACTGAGATAAATCCGAAGGAAAGAAGCACAGTTTTATACAAATAAAGAACCGAGATTAGAATAGGATTCAGAAAGAGTGTGGCTCTTACACCTCGAGTGGAAACTGGGTACTCAGACAAAAACAAGAACCTCAACAACAGAGCTATCTTTCCTTCAAATTCGTACATCTTCCTGTGCTAAGTGTAGTGATGTTTAAATATCAGCTCGAGTCAAGATTGCTGTCATTTCTCCATTCACCTCCGGCAGGACCTTGCATGGTAGTTGGAAACAACCACTATGAGCAACTCGCAGATGGAGACGTTGAGTAACCCACTGTTCTCAAGGCACTGGCTCCTCTGTGTGGGCCCTGTTGGTGGCAGTCACCCCCAGCTACCTCTGACCCTGCGACCAGAGTGGGATGTGGCCCGCTCTGGTGGGGTGGCGAGCCTGGGAGCAGCAGGTGGAGGTGGTCTCCTGTTATCTAGAGAAAAGGCTGGCATGTGGACTGCTCTCTAGGGGAAAAGGTCAGAGTAATTTCCTCCCCTTAAGGTTTTCTGAAAGCATGTAGGTACCTGCCCAGGTAAAGCCAACAATTGGCCAGGGACTGAAGAGGGGCGGCAGTCTTTGTGGCACCCGTTTACGTGCAGTAAGTGGGAGGATAAGGCAGGGAGAGTGATGCTGCGAAACCAGGGCTATAAGATGGGATTTCTGCCTGAGTATTAGGCTCAGCTTTGAATGATGAATTGATATCTGTCAGATATGTAGATGCCCTCCAGATACTCTACCAAGTCGAATCTATGGGCACAAAGAAGTTTAAAGACAAGGGACCCTGGAGTTGAGTTCATCTAACAGTTCCCAGGTTTCTGGGTTGCACAGACCAATGAAATTCCAAAAAGGATTTGCACAGCCTATCTAGAGTGGCCGACTTTTTATTTACTCACATGAAGTCAATAAAACACCTAATAATATTCACTGCCACCCCTATGATGTTACATTAAAGTGAATGTATTTTTTATTTCAGTCAGTGTAGGTTTAATTTCTAGTTGGTCCTTTTTCATCTCCTCTTGGATCTCACTAAATTTATCCATCTTTTCTAGGAAATTCTTAAAAACCCCTATAAGGGTGGTTTTGAACTGTATATCCAGTTGTTTGTTTTCCTCCATTCTTTCGTTTGTGATCTGTTTCTTTGTCTCTGCATTTTTGCTGCTTCCCTGAGTTGGTAGAGTGGCTTTGTGTGCTAGGTGTCTTATATGGCTCTATAACTCCGCCTCCCCAGTTACCTGAGCTGGACTCCCTTGGTGAACCCTTTTGTGCACTGTGTGTACAGCCTTGTTGTAGTTAAGTCTTGATTGTTGTTGGTATCACTGGGGAGGAATTGACCTCCAGGCCAATTGACTGTGAGGATCAGCTGTGTCTATGCCAGTGGAACTTTTGTGTTGGAGTCAGCCTTATGAGACAAGACTTGCAAAATTGCAAAAGCCTCTGTGCTTCCTGTCAGCCCTGCCCTATGAGGCCCCTGGGTCTCAGTGTCCCTCAGTAATCGCTGCAGTCCTCTCTGTGTGCACTTGTACATGCGCCTCCAGACTTCTGCCTTTTGCGGCTCCCCTGAGTTTCCATGTATGAGTTTGGGTCCCCAGGTTCTCACCTGAAACTGGGATTCAGTGCAGTCAGAACTGGATTTCAGTGCAGTCATGAAGTTCCGTCTTCCTCCCGCTAGAGAAAGCCAGTGGCACACTCAGCAGTCAGTCCTCTCAGTGAACACTCACGCGCATGCCTCCAGACCTCTGCCTTTCGTGGCTCACCTGAGTTTCTGTGCACTCCTCTCTTTTCCCAAAAGTCCAGACTCCCCCCATATGAGTCTCGCCTGGAACTGGGTTCAGTGCAGTCAGAACTAGGGTTCAGTGCAATCAGGAGTTTCCGTCTCCCTCCCACTAGAGGAAGCCAGCCAGGCACTCAGCTGTCTGTCCTCTCTACACAAGTGTCTCTGTACCTCAGCTTTTTGCAGCTCCTCTGAGTCTCCATGAGCCCCTCTCTTTCCTTCTAGTTGTAGAATTTCCACTCTGCCAGCTCTCCTGTGGTTCTGGATGATGTCCATTCTGTCTTTTAGCTGTAGTTTTGAAATTGTTGTGCAAAGCAGCAGCTTATGTGATCACCTAAGCCACCATCTTGGTTTCTCTCAAAAGCTCCCAACTATTGCCCAGCCGGCGTGGCTCAGTGGTTGAGTATCAACTTATATGAACCAGGAGGTCACGGTTCGAATTCCCGGTTAGGGCTCATGCCCTCAGTGGCACCTGCTGTGTCCCAGTATTCAATGTTCGGTTGCACAGTGAGGGTTTGAAAGGATACCAAACTTTTCCGCGGAGAAGCTTCTGGAGGCTGACAGGGATCCACCCGAGGGAGATTAGCGTTTCTTTGAAGGCGAGTTCGATCTGTCACATCCATGCAGATCTGACAGCGCACCGTAGTCTGTCCTCACATGGCCAGAGGCGTGGAGACAGGTTTCACTCTGCCAGACAGAAAGTGCAGCAGTTTTCTGCACCTGAGGCAGAGAGAATGGTCAGTAAAAATGCCCTGGGGAGAATGCTTTCCTTTCGAGAAAAGGCATCAGGCGAGCCTCTTGGTCACCGAACCCCCGAGCCCCGGAGGGCCGTGAACGTCACCTGCCGAGTCAGCAGACATCTTTCCTTTCTCCCGCACGCGTGCTGGCCCGGATGGGGAAAGGCTGTTGATCTGGGGAAATGTCCCTGTGCCTTTCCGTCCAGGGAGAGCAGAGCCACACTGGCCGCTGCCCGAGGGCTGGTCCCGCCTCCGCTCACACGGGGATACGACAAGGCCTGGTCCTGAGCAACGCGGACCGTTTATTTCCTTTGATTGACAAAATAGACATAACTTGAAATTTACCACTTTAACTTTAAAAAAATATATATATTTATTGATTTAAGAGCGGAAGGGAGAGAGAGAGAAACATCAGTGATGAGAGAGGCTTATTGATAGGCTGCCTCCTGCATAGCCCCCACCACTGGGCGTGTGACCTTGGCCAGGATCAAACTCGGGACCCTTCAGCCCGCAGGCTGATGCTCTATCCACTGAGCCACGCCAGTAGGGCATACCATTTCAACGTCTTAAGTGAGGCATTAAGTGCATTCACATTACTGTGCAATTACCATCACCAGCCACCTCCGGAATTTTATCGTCCTCTCAAACTGAAACTGAACCATTAACTCATTTGAAAAAAAAATGTTTTATTGATTTCATAGAGGAAGGGAGAGGAAAGGGGAGGGAGAGATAGAAACATCAGTGATGAGAAACAATCATTGATTGGCCTTTGCCTGTACACCCCCCACCCTGGGGATGGAGCCCACAACCCAGGCATCTAGCTCCCAATCTGCTTCTGTCTCTGGAGTGTGGCTTCCCCAGTCTGCCTGAGCTGCTCCTGCCAGCACCGGAGACCCGGGGGGCGGGACTTGGTGAAAGGCATCATTAGTTTCTCTATTGACTGGTCTTGGCTGGTGGCGAGCAGACCCGGTGTGCTTGTGGGTGTTTTCCTCTGAACAAATGGAGGCTGGTCATCCTGGGAAGAGTCTAACCCCAGAGGAGGAAGGGAGGACTGAGACTGGGGGGAGGAGGGCTTTCTCTCCAGGGCTTCTGTGGCCTTAATTCCAAGGGACAGAGCTCCCTGGGTTCTCACTGAAGCTGTGGAGTGAGCCCTGCACCCGAAGAGCCTGCTGAGGGCAGTGTGGTACCCGGGGTGGGGGTTGGGGGTCCTGAGCCTGGGGGTGCTGGTGCTAGGCCCTGCGAGTGAGGCCTCCCGGTGCTCCTTCAGCCACCCCCGCCTGGTGACACCGAGCTGAGCTGTGGGAGCGAGAGGAGAGAGTCCTTCTTGTGGGCTGAGTGTGGGTGGCAGTGGTGGCCTCCAGCTGCGGACAGCTGGGCCCGTGGGACAGATGCCACTAAAACGGCAGAGAGCAAAGGCCGCCCCTCCAAGAGGAAAGGGCATCAGGGCCAAGTGCAGGCTCGGGCCGTGGGGAAGCGAGGCCCTGGGGAAGCCAGGAACTCTACGAGCAGCCTGGCCGGGCGCACGGCTTCGGAGCTTAAATGTTCAAGGAGAACTGTCGCCGGCCGGTGTGGCCCCGTGGTTGGGCATCGACCTGTGAGCCAGGAGGTCACGGTGCCATTCCAGGTCAGGGTCTTGTGCTCACCATGCGGGCAAGGCCCACTGTAGAGGGTGTCATGGTTTCTGTCTGTGTGTGTGGGTATCACTGGGGAGGAATTGACCTCCAGGCCAATTGGCTGTGAGGATCAGCTGTGTCTACACAGGGAGAACTGGGGGCTGGAGACAGCCTTATGAGACAAGACTTGCAAAATTATGGCTGGGGTCGGAGCAGACATCACGCGGGGTCCCGTTCTCCTGCCTCCGAGACCCTGAGCCACCAGAAGGAGATGCAGGATTTGGGCAAGGGAGGGACTAGCCGTGGTCGTGGACAGTGAACCCATGGAAACGGGGCACGAGCCCCAGCACCCGGCAGGGCTGCAGAGAAAGCGCCCACAGAGAATTCATATCTTCCAGACCCTTCCTGGTGCCATTAAACAGAGCGACCGTGAACTGCAAACTGTGAAGCGAATAGCCTGCTTCCTATTACTTGTTATTATCCAACCACATTCCCAGCTGTTCGCTCTTCTCTCGTCCCTGTGCCCGGGGATGAGTTATTAGCCCTCTGGTATGAGGGAAGCATCGGCGCCCGGAGAGATGAAATGGCGCGGCCGAGGCTCCAGAACGGGATGACCGCTTCTGTCCCCCGCTGCCTCCCACGGTTACGCTTCTCCTTTTGGTGCCGCAGGTATCAAACCTGCGTCTTTGCCAAACTCACCTCAGCCTCTCTCTGTGGAGCCGCTGCTCTCGGGGCTGCTTCTGTCCCTCCGATCAGCGCCTCTGAGGCCTGTCTCTGAGCAGTTCCTAACCTGAGCCCAGGCTCAGCCTCTGCACATGGAACCCGCACCCACCGCCCACATCACACTACCTGCACCCCGCTGCCCGCATCCCCCCGCCCTTAACACACACACCACCGGCTCCCCGCCGACCGCAGGGAGCACAGAGATGCGCTTCATGCTACCGCTCGCCAGTGGCAGGGTGACTTTGCTGAAGAGCCGGCGCCCAGCTGTGTCCCACACTCTCTGGTGTCCTTGGCGGGCCCCACAGGCAAGTCAGGCAGGGACACGTGCCTGGTCCAGCTTGCTGCGTGACGTGGGCACCGTGGCACTGCCCTGGCTGGGCGAGGCCGGTCACCTGTAATCGGAGGCTCCCCTGTTGGTTCAGCCCCTCGGTCCCCACGCTCCTGTAGTTGTCACTGCGACTGCGTTTGTCATTTACTTACATGTGAATGGCGACCTCCCCCACTGCAGTGTCAACTCAGGACAGCCAGACGCCCCCCCCCCTTTTTTTAAAAATATATTTTATTGATTTTTCACAGAGAGGAAGGGAGAAGGATAGAAAGTCAGAAACATCGATGAGAGAGAGACACCGATCAGCCGCCTCCTGCACACCTCACACTGGAGATGTGCCCGCAAGCAAGATACATGCCCTTGACTGGAATCAAACCTGGGACCTTTCAGTCCGCAGTCTGACGCTCTATCCACTGAGCCAAATTGGTCTCAGCAGCCAGACCCTTTTGCTTCTCCAGCGTCTAGGATGGGTCGTGGGTGCGCAGTGACTGTTTGTTGTGAGACGGATGGACAGTTAACCATGCTCCGTTCGGCGCAGCTGCCGGCCCACTGGCTGCAAATCACTGGCGCTTGTTAACGACGCAGGTTCTGGCTCAGCCCTGAGCCACCTATTGGCACCAAGAGCGTGGGACCCGGGACACAGTCACACTGATTTTCACGTGCATCAGGTTGAGAAGTGGCCCTTCCTTCTTCAGATGAGAACACTGACCCGCAGAGACATGAGGGGTTTGTTCAAGGTCACCAGATGGATTCCCCTGGCTGCTGTTTGAACCCGATTTCAGTTCTCAGGCTGGACTCCACCACGCCAGGCTGCCGAACCCACACGCAGCATTTCCCAAAGGACTTAGCCTGTCGCTGAGATGGTCGTTTGCTTCTCAGCACAGCCCCATGCAGGAGGCATTGCTGTGCCTACAGGAACGACGAGGACTTGGGATGACAGGTGACAACAGGCTTGTTTCACGACCCCCCAGCCTCCCGACCGAGGGGACTGGGCTTGGCTCTGGCAAACACAAATCCTTGCTTTTGCCACGTGACTTTCCTTCCTTCCAGTGACGTCACATACATTTCTGCAAGGTGGAAGATAAAGGAAAACAGCTTACCATGCTCGGATTTGGTGACAGTGAGACGGAGAGAATTTCAGCTGGTGCACAGTAAGAGTCTGAGAAAAAGGAGGCAGCCAAGACCAGCAGCGCCCGCGGTAGCAAAACAAGCTTTCACTTACCAAATGCCTCCCCACGGCCCCGGGAGCGGAGCCGGGCAGATGCGAATCATTGGAGAGCTGCCCACAGACAGAGGCAAAGCATTCACGCACATCTGGGGCTGATCTGTTCCACACTCTCGAGTGACAGCGGGGACATCCTCGTGAGTGTTGTGCCTGAAATTAAAAAGCGACAGCCGTTGGCATGAGACTGGACTGAAGCAAGGAACAGAAAGTCTCCCTCCCTCCCTCCTTCCTTTCTTCTTTGTGAAAAGAAAATGTATGAAAAGAGACAACACAAATTACTAGTACTGTATCAATAATGAGGATCTACCACTGTAGATTCTACAGATACTAACATGGTGCTTCTCCATCAAGGGCTGCTCTCTCCCTGCCCGGCCCACCGAGGGCATTGGGCAGGGCCCGGACTGGCCTCGGGTCCGCACGACACTCTGTCCCCTGCCTCCCGGGCCGTGTGCTTCGTCAGCACGTAAGGATGTTGGCAGGCCAGCCCGCTCTCCTGTGCGGCGGGAGGTGATTATTGCTGTGAGCACAACATTTTGTTACAGCGGGACCCGTGCCATCTGGGGACCTAACGTTTGTGTTTCTCGCTGTTTTAAGGACAAGCCTCTGAGGAGAACTCGAAGGTCATGGTCACACCCACACTGCACCCCGATGAAGACAGAAGTAATTATTTCACTCCAGGGAAGCTGGGGTGAGAGCTAATCCATTCTCTTGACATACTGTCAGGGGTCAGGGGAGGGGGTCTAGAGAAGGAAGACTCATTGAAATAGGGGGAGCATCTTCGTTCCCCAGACCATCGGCTCCGTTTTATGCAGTGACAGCAGGCCTCCTTCGCACTCACAGAGCCCGGAAGATTGTTCGTGCAGAGGGGACGCAGAAGGTCGCTGGAGTGGCGGCAGGAGGCAGACGCTATAGGAGAAATGGGGAGGTAAAACAGTGCATTCTGGGTGGATGCTGAGACCCAGCCCTCCCTGTCCTCCTCTGCTCTTAGAATCCTGCCCTGGACCTGGGTCTCCAGCGGGGAGACTGGAGAGTCCTCGGGGAATCTGAGCAGCCGGATCCTGAGCCTCCCGGGGACGCGGCTCAGCCAGCCCCCTGGCGGGAAGCTTGCTGTTGAAAAGCCCCAGGCGCTATTTTTACTAAAAGCATGTGATCCCGGATCACCTCCGGGGAGGCAAGTCCTGGTGTGAAAGATCCAGACGCAGGCAGACCAACACAAAACCGAAAACAGCCACACGAAGAAACACGATGCTCAAAGAGAAAAGGCTTTTTAAAAAGCCTATCAGTAGTATCTTCGGGGATATAAGAAAAGATATTTTGACCTTGAAACAGTAACGATGATAATAAAGTAGAATTTTTAAAGAAAAGAGAGCTCTACCTCGGCCTGCATACTGAGGGGTCCCAGGTTTGATTCCGGTCAAGGGCATGTATCTTGGTTGCAGGCACATCCCCAGTTAGGGGACGTGCAGGAGGCAGCTGATTGATGTTTCTCTCTCATTGATGTTCCTGACTCTCTATCCCTCTCCCTTCCTCTCTGTAAAAAATCAATAAAATATTTTAAAAAAAGAAAGAAAGAAAGAAAAGAGAGCTCTAAACATTTAGACACATGGAAACAGGCGTTTTTAAGAAATAAGATAGCCCTGGTCGGAGTGGCTTATTGATTGGAATGTCATCCCATACACCAAGGGGTGGTGAGTTCTATTCCTGGCAGGGGAACATGCCCAGGTTGTGGGTCAATCCCTAGTCTCGGTAGCCCATGCAGGAGGCAACTGATCCATGTTTCTCTCACATCGATGTTTCTCTCTGTCTTCCTCTCTCTAAAATCAATAAAGAAAAAAAATAATAAGTAAAAATTAAAAAAAGAAACATAAAGTGGAAGATAAAATTGAAGAAGCCTCTCAAAAAGTAGAGCAAAGCCCAAAAACTATGTAAAAGCAAAATAAAATAAACAAGGACTAATATTGCCTTGGGCAAGGGATACAGAAGAAAAAAATAAACAAATGAGACTACATCAAACGGAAAAGTTCTTGCACAGCAAAGGAAACCATCAACAAAATGAAGAGACAACCCATTGAATGGGAGAACATACTCGCCAATGATACATCTGATAAGGGGTTGATATCCAAATTTTATAAAGAATTTGTAAAACTTGCCCTAGCTGGTTTGGCTCAGTGAATAGAGCATTGGTCTGCAGGCCATAGGATCCCAGGTTCGATTCTGGTCAAGGGCGTGCACCTTGGTTGCAGGCTTCTCCCCGGCCTGGCCCTGGTCGGGGTGGATGTAGAAGGCAACCAATCAGTGCATTTCTCTCAACATTGATGTTTCTCTCTGTCTTCCCCACTCTCTTCTACTCCCTCTAAAAGATCAATGGGAAAATATCCTCAGGTGAAGATTAACAACAAAAAAAGAATATAGAAAACTCAACACCAAAAAAAAAACAACACAACAAACCAGTTAAAAATGGGCAAATGACCTGAATTGACACTTCTCCAAAGATTGGCAATAGAGATTAAAAAGATGCTAATCATCAGAGAAATGCCAATTAAAACCACAGTGAGATAGCACCTCACACCTGCCAGAATGGCTGTCATCACTAAATCAATAAACAAGTGTTGGCAAGCATGTGGAGAAACTGGCAGAATGCAGATTGGCGCAGCCACTGGGCAAAGCAGTATGGAGTTACCTCAAAACAGTAAGAATGGAACTGCTTTGTGACCCAGCACTTCCACTTCTGAGAATACGTCCAGAGAAGCCTGAAACACTAGTTTGAAAGAATACGCGCACTCCTGTGTTTATGGAAGCATTATTTACAATAGCTGAGATCTGGAAACAGCCCGAGTGCCCATCAGTAGATGAGTGGATACAAAAGCTGTGCTACATTTGCACAATGGAATACTGCTCAGAAATAAAAAAAGAAGGAAATCTTATCCTGGAGAACATTATGTTACATGCAGTAAGCCAGTCAGAGGAAGACTGATTTCACTCACATGTGAGTCTAAGGAACCAAATAAACGAATGAAATAGAAACAGATTCATAGATGGAGCAGGCTGACAGCAGTCAGAGGGGAGGGATGTTTTGGAGCTGAGTGAAAAAGGTGAAATGATTAAGGAAAAAATAACTCAAAGACTCAGAAAACAATATGGTGATTATCAGAGGGGAGGGAGGTTGAAAGGAGGTAGAAGAGGGGATGATGGGATAAATGGTGATGGAAGGAGACTTAACTTGGGGTGGGGAGCACACATCACAGTATGCAGATGATGTATTATAGAATTGTGTACCTGAAACCCGTATAATTTTATTAACCAATGTCACCCCAATACATTCAATAAAAAACAAAACTAGAAGACAAGTCGTGGGGATCTAATCTATACTAATAAAAGTATAATATGCTAATTAGGCTGGACAGCCGAAGAACCTTCCAGACATCATTCTGAACGTCCTTCTGGACGAAGCTGTGGCAGCGGGGGCTGGAGCAGAGGCAGTTATGGACAATCAAGCAGGCAAGCAGTTAGGAGTGATCAGGCAGGCAGGCGAGTAGCTAGAGGCGATCAGGCAGGCAAGTGGTTAGGAGCCAGTGGTCCTGGATTGTGAGAGGGTGCGGGCCAGGCTGAGGGACCCCTCCCCCCATGCATGAATTTCATGCACTGGGCCTCTAGTATCTAAATAATAAGAGATTCAGAGAGAGAGGGAAAGAGGGAAGGAGAGGGGGTGGAGAAAGAGGAAAGCAGGGAATAGAGAAAAGAAGGAAAATAAATTATTGACAAAACAATCTGAAACCATTTCCCATATAAGAATGGTCTAAGTTTCTAAACTGACACAGTAGATGAAAACACATAAACCCTTCTGTCATTGTAAGACTTTAAATCTCCTGGGATAAAGAGAGATCTAAGTAGATTACAAAGGATCAAATTATAATGCTCTCTGAGCTCTGGCAGGTTTGGCTCAGTGGATAAAGTGTCAGTCTATGGACTGAAGGGTCCCTGGTTCAATTCTGGTCAAGGGCACATGCCTGGCTTGCAAGCTCAATCCCCAGTGCAGGGTGTGCAGGAAGCAGCCGATCAATGATTCTCTCATCATTGATGTTTCTCTCTCTCCCTTTCCCTTCCTGTTGGAATCAATAAAAATATATCTTCTTAAAATGCTTCCTGGTTTTTTAACAATACTAGAGGCTAGATAAATCAATGCCTTCAAAACGTTGAAGAAAAATGACTCGTATCTTAGAATTCTATGCATGGATAAAACACCAGTTATGTATGGGGATTGAATGAAGACATTTTAAAAAGGCGGTGTTTCAAAAATTGCATTTTTTTCCATGTGCCGTTATCAGAAAGCTACGAAAGGATATGCTTCACCAAAACAAGGGAGTAAACCAAGAAAGAAGATGTAAGATTCGGGAAACAGGAGATCCAACGGAAGCGAGGAATGCAGGGAATCCTCCGGAAGGAGGTGAAGGACACATCAGGCTGACAGTTCTCCACCAGATGTTGCAAACAACAGTCCAGACTGGACCAGGTCAGAGGCTGCGGGAGACCCTTCTTCAAGATGAACAGATTGATTAGGTATGTGATGCTGTGCATGCTTGAGAGGAAGATTGTATCACTGAATGAGAGTTGGTGTTTGAAAGAGTGATAAGCAATAGCAACAACAACACTAGCAATCATAAAAATTATTATCCAGGGAAACGAAGTTGTTCAGGATAGGGAAAGTCATTGGAGTTTACTCCATGGCTTAGTTCAGAGTACTATCGATATGGTCATGATGATAGAAATACCAAGTAAAGATGTAATAAAAATTATTATCTATGTGGGAAGGATAAAGAGATGGGGAAGTTGTGTGTGTTACATAGGGGTAAGGGAGGAGAGAAAGCCAAGTCCCTAACTTGCAAACTGGTAAGTCCATAGATAATGCCTGGGAATGAAAAATCAAGGAACCTGTTGGGGGTTGCCGGGGTGGGGGGAGGGGAGGAAGGGGGAGGGTGGAGATAATTTTCCCCGTATTCTTCTGAGTTCTTAGCTGAGGCCCCTGTAATAAAAGGCAGATTAGCTAGAGGAAAACAAACAGAAGTTTATTAACAAGTATGCCTCACATATGCATGGGAGAGACCTAGGGGAAAATGAGTAACTCCCCAAGTGGCTTAGAATGTCAACTTAAATCCCATCCTCATAGGAAAAGGGGTAGGGATGGGGGCCTCTCAAGTGAGAGGAAATGAGTTTTAGGAGCGATGAATGGGCCCGTAGGAGAATAGATGGGAGGTGTGATGGTTTGTGACAAAACGGTGTTGACTTCTAGTCTCTTCTCTTCGGATAAGTCTCACTAAGTCTCCCTGGCTGATGAAAGTCCCGGGGGGTGGTGGGGGTGGGATTTATGACAATTGCGTTCCCCTTGGAGGTTCTGTCTTTAAGCAAATAGGGAGCTCAGAGGAAGCCTCTCCTTGCATTTGCTATTTTTCAAGTGCCTCCAGCTCAAAATAATAAATATAGACCAGAGTGGCTTATTGGGGAGAGCAGGGGGGAGGATGGTATTCTGAACTCCTACAGTCATATTTCAGGGTGGCATATTCTGCCCTCAGAAGCAAAACAAATATTTTATTTAGAAATCTAGAGGTTAGTACTAGAAGCATCAGCTCAGCCTGGCCGGTGTGGGTCAGTGGTTGAGCGTTGACCTATGAACAGGAGATCAGGGGTCAATTCCTGGTCCGGGCACATGCCGGGTTGCAGGCTTGATCTTCCCTCAGTAGGGGGCGTACAGGAGGCAGCCGATACATGATTCTCTCTCGTCATTGATGTTTCTCTCTCTCCCTCTCCCTTCCTCTCTGAGATCAACAAAAACATATTCACAAATATAGATCAGCTCAGACACTTGAAAGTGGTTCATCCAGAGAAGAGGCCGTGGGGGAACTGTGTTTGTCTTCACGAATGGCCTCACCTAATGCTGACTCACCCCGCCCCCTCTCTTACTCACTCAGCCCTCAGGACAGTGAGGTTCTGGTCGGCAGCCAGTTGCCTTAGAAACCAGGTCTCCTGCCAATTGAGACAGTTTTCAATCCAAGTAGACATAACATCTGGGCTCCGTGGTGTTTGAGCTCTGCACCCGGGAGAGACAGAAGGACCCCGCAGAGCAAGTCCTGGTCAAACTGGACAGAGCAGCCCCATGGCCGACCTCGGGACCACAGGCGAGGATCAGTGACCCTCCCCGAGCACCAGCTGATCAGCAGGCGCCGTGATCCATCATCTTTCCTGTGTGACCCATGCCCGGACGCCGTGGGGAGCAGGTCTGTGAGCTGGAGCCACCTGTGCCCCAGGCTTGGCACATCTCCTTAAGAAATCCTCACTTTATGGGCGCCAAACTCCTGTGGGTGTCTTATTGGGCTTTCACATGCGCAGGCCCGAGGTACTGTTCACCTTGGTACCACCATCACTTTAGTGAAAATTAAAGTGAAAATGTATATACCAACAGAAAAAGCCTGCATGGCTTGTCTCTCTGAACTGGTAAATTAAAGTGATGAAGGTTTTATAGCATGTGATTCTAGCCAGCATTGCTGGAGGCACTCTGAGCTCAGAGCCAGAATGTCCTCTCTTTACCCATGAAGGAAGTTCAGCATGAGGTCAGTGATGGACACTTCCCAGGGGTGGGAAGGTCGCAGCCACATAAGCGATGCTGTCTTTATTGATGGTGACATTCCAGATGCCACCTGAAATTTCAGTTTTTCACGCACATACGCAATGATGTGGAGAAAGAAATCTTGAGAACGGCGATGAAAAGTTGATCGAACAATTAAACGGGCGTCAAAAGAGTAGCTGATTTTTTTTTCTTAAAAGCAATGTATTTGCAACATCAAGTTTAAACTTCCTGGTGTGAAAGCCAGCCGAAGATCACATAAAGAAAAGACTGAGAGCACAAGAGTGGTGACTTGAAATTCAGAGCTGTTGACCTGTTAGTCACCTGTTCCCATTGATTTCAGCTTTTAGTGGCACATATTTCGGTCTTAATCATTGTTGATATACTCGCTTGAGTAGGTGTTCAACAGTCACTAAAGAAACCTGCTGAAAGAAGACTCAAGGGGTGGGGTGGGGTGGAGAGCAGACTGTTACATTCCACACTCCAAATGGGCCCCAAAAATCAACTGCTGAGTGTGAAATGGACACCTGAACCCGTGAGAACAAACTGAACACATTTTCAAGGAAACAGGAAATGAATTCAAATATTGCAACTCATTCCCAAGCTGGGCTCGGCTCCATTCCCTCTCCCCCCTCCTCTCTCTCTCTCTCTCTCTCTCTCTCTCTCTCTCTCTCTCTCTCTCTCTCTCTCCAAATCTTGTTTTGGCTTCAAGTTACCTTTCCACCAGTCTGTTCAGATTTCAATTTCATGGTGTGATCATTCAAGCTTTGGTGAGCACCCAGCAATATTTTAAGCTGGCCGGTCAACACACCAAACCCATCACAACTTCTCATTCGTATCGCTCCATCGAAAGCCCGGAAGACATTCCGTGTAAAGATAGTCCTTTAGTCCTCAGGGAATTCCCCTTCCCACTCCCCTCCGAGTAGAGGTCGCTAAGGGCATGAAAAGTGTGAAAGTCAAACCTGTCATGTATGCAAAAGTCATCACAGTAGTTCCTTGAAATGTGAGGTGTTGTTGTGTTTTACTGACTCTATTTCCTAAAGTTTATTTTTAAATTTATATACAGTGAAATTCACTCTTTTTTTAGCATATGGTTCCATGAGTTTTAACACATTGTCAACCTTAAAAATTCAACAGCCAGTTATTTTGCCAGCAAAATGGGTTTATTAGGGAATAGCAGAGAACTGCAATTGGTACAAGCAAGCTATAGCAAAATTCACAGACAAGTCAGTATGATTTTATAGAGAGAAAGGAGGTTGTGGGCGGGCTGTTTGAAGGACAGCCTATTGGAGGAAAGTGAGTGTTCCGGTGATGGCAGTTTTTCATTGGCTGAGCTGCTGGACAAGGGAAGTGGTATTGGCATGCGAGGTCTCCTCCTCTCCAGCTCTGTAACTGACAGTTCTTCCTGCTGGTGTCTGCGATTGACATCCCTTTATTGATTCTCACACGTATAGATTCCTGTGACCCCATAGCGAACAGGACACAGAAGGGTTCCGTCATTCAAGAGTCCCTCATGCTGCCTCACACATAAAGCCTGGAAACCACGAACTTGCTCTACACCAGAATGTCATGTAAATGAGCTCATTCAGAAAGTAGCCTTTTGTGCCTACCTTCTGTCACTTGACATAATGTGTTTGAGAGTCATCCATGTTGTTGCCTGCATCATGCATGTGTGTATACACATTTCACTCTAATAAAAGAGTAATATGCAAATTGACCTTGCCTCTGCTACACGGACAAGCCTTGCCCATCAGAGCAAATATGCAAATTAACCCAACCAAGATGGCTACGGCCACAGAGAGAGCAGGAGGGAGGCTTGGGCTGCCCCAGGCGATGGAGGAAGCCAAGGTTTCCACATACGCTGGCAGGTGCTTCAGGCAACAAAGTTTCAATGGCTGTGCGAGCAGAAGGCTTGGCTCCGCTCCAGGCTACAAAGTTTCAATTGTAGAAGATAAATCAATCCCAGATACCAGGGCCTCTGCTTGGGTGACTAGGGGGCATGGCCGGCCTGCAAACCATCACAGGCCCCTCGCCCAGGCCACCTCATGCCCCAAGGGAACCCCCACCCTGATCCAGGACACCCTTCAGGGCAAACCAGCTGGCCCCCACCCGTGCACCAGGCCTCTATCCTATCTAATAAAAGAGTAATATGCAGATTGACCATCACTCCAACACACAAGATGGCTGCCCCCATGTGGACACAAGATGGCCACCACAAGAAGGCCTGCAAGGGAGGGCAGTTGGGGGTGACCCAGGCACAGGAGAGGGCAGTTAGGGGCAAACAGGCTGGCAGGGGAGCAGTTAGGCATCAGTCAGGATGGCAGGGGAGTGGTTAGGAGGTGATCAGGTTGGCAGGCAGAAGCCGTTAGGGGCAATCAGAAAGGCAGGCAGGTGAGCAGTTGGAGCCAGCAGTCCTGGATTGTGAGAAGGATGTCCGACTGCCCTCCCAGGTAGGATCGGGCCTAAACGGGCAGTCAGACATGCCTTGAGGGGTTCCCAGATTGGAGAGGGAGCAGGCTGGGCTGAAGGACATATCCCGCGCCACCCCCACTCCCGCCCCCGCGTGCCTATGCACGAATTTCGTGCACCGGGCCTCCAGTTTTAAAATAAGTACAGCGTCACAAGAAGTTGCCAAGGTAGTACCAAGTGGTTTCCTGGACGCTCGGCCAGTCTCCTCCAGTGCTTGTATCTGACATAACGAAGTGCAGGGTGGGGTTCAAGAAGGTGCCACCACTGCCAGGCGTGCCCTTCATTCTGTCGCGGGCACCGACGCGTGCGGCCCCCACGCCAGCCAGCACACAGGGCGCTCCCCTCACCAGCGGATCGCCCCAGCGCAGCTGCTCTGTGGTCACTGCTCCTCTCCTCACCCCCACCCTCACCCATAGCAGCCAGTCCTCTCTTCTCCATCTCTATCATGTTGTCGCTTTAAGAACGTTACGTAAATCGTACCGTGCGTGACCTTTGGCAGTCGGTTTCTTCCGCAACACAACGCCCTTGAGAAGCCGATCGTTTCTCCTTCTTACAAAGTGTATTCCACTGTGGATGTGCGACAGCCTGTTTACATATCACCTGTTGATGGGCATTTGGATTATTCCCAATGTTTGGCAAGTATGAATAAAGCTTCCCTAAGTATTTGCATGTAGGTCTTCTGTTTCTCTTGAATAATAAATAACATTCCTCCCATAGGGGAGGAATGGCCGAGTCATATGGCAAATGGATGTTTATAAGAAACTGGCACACTGTTTTTCATTTGCATTCCCATCAGCAATGCATGAGGGTTCTCATTAGCTGCTCTTCATCCTCACCAGCACTTGGTGGGTTGTTTTTTATTTGTGTGTGTGTTTTTTTTGTGTGTTTTTTTTTCTGTGTGTGTGTTTGTGTTTTTGGAGGAGGGGGAGTGGGAAGTCGTTAAGCCATTCTAATAGATATGAAGTGGCATCTCATTGTTTTAATTTGCATTTATCAGGATAGATTTGGAGTAGGAAAAAGGAAAACTCTTGTTTGAAGAAACATTACTTTGATTTCTCTACTTCGTAGATTTGTATTTTCTTTTTTTAAAATAGATTTTATTGATTTTGTTTTTACAGAGAGGAAGGAAGAGGGATAGAGAGTTAGAAACATCGGTGAGAGAAAAACATCGATCAGCCGCCTCCTGCACATACTAGAGATGTGCCCGCATGCCTTGACCAGAATGGAACCTGGGCTGACACTCTATCCACTGAGCCAAACTGGTTAGGGCACCTTCTGTTTTAAATGATTGTCAACTAGCCCCTGTGCTGAGTGAAAAAAGTTAATCTAGTCGCCATTAATTACCTCACATAATTATGCAAAGTGTGCATTACAGAGGCCCTGGGTGGATACAAACTGCATTCCTGGAATTTCTTTTCAAGGGCACTGAGACCGCGAGGTGTTCCAAGGACTCCCGGTGGCGTTCATTTGTTAAAAAGGCAGCAGCAGCCAAAACCGGTGTGGCTCAGTGGATAGAGCATCGATCTGTGGACTGAAAGGTCCCAGGTTCGATTCAGGTCAAAGGCATGTACCTTGGTTTCGGGCACATCCTCAGTGGGGGTCGTGCAGGAGGCGGCTGATTGATGTTTCTCTCTCATCAATGTTTCTAACTCTCTATCCCTCTCCTTTCCTCTCTGTAAAAAATCAATAAAATGTATTTTAAAAAAAGGAAAGAAAAGGCATTAGTAGGGCTTAGTGGGAAGGGCACTGGGTGGAAGTTTGAAAGTCTGGTCTCCTTTCCCTTCAGACACGTTTCCTGGTCCTGGGCAGGAAGGGACCCTACTCCACTGTCCTCTCTGGCCCCTTCCCAGTGCCAACTGGACAGGTTTGGCCCTCCTGTAGGTGTGGGGGTGTTCTGGACCTCAGGCGTTCAGACTGGGGCGGCTTAATGTCATAAAGAGGGTGTCGATTGGGAACCAAGAGGCCCGGCTGAGGTGTGGGTTTCCTCGTTCATTGGACAAAGCTTCCTTCTGCTCACGGTGCCAGGATTCTAGGAACTGCCTCTGAGTTTGGCGAGGGACAGCCACGGCCCATCCCAGAGCCGGAAGTGAGAGGGCCTCCTCTCTCCTCTGGCTTCACATCGCTGGCCTTTCCTGCTCCCCCACTCTAACCCCCCACTCCCCACCACGCGCTGGCCTTGTCTGCAGGCCTGTGGGTGACAGCGGTACAGGGCAGACACCTTGAGATGGAGCCCTTGGGGAGGGGGGGGCAGAGCCAGGGGGAGGCAGGCGAGGGCAGGGCAGTGCGGGCCGCAGAGGGGGTATCAGACACAGACAGACAGCTCTGGGCGGGGGGGTAAGCAGGCACCGGCCCTCACCCTCACCTCATTAACAGGGCCGTCCCTCCATGGCCGGCCCAGGAAC
>PVJN01016423.1:0-42415 GCA_004026805.1 Lasiurus borealis
ATATAGCCAGACGAAGAGTGACATGTATATTGAGGACACTAGCTATGCTTTGTTCACTATTAGAATCCAGCAGTGACATTTACAACAGGCAGAGGCTAATGATGATGACAGGAGAAGACAATAAGGGAGATAAAATGTTTAACTGGGAGCTTAAATGTTGGCTCGGTTCCAAAGATTCCCATCTGAATTCCAGGGGGCTGCAAACTGAGGTCTCTCTTCACCCTGGGATACGCCGTTTTGCTGCCCAAGTCAGACTGTGTTCTGAAGATCGATGAATTACATGGCTTTGGTGCCTAGAGGATGTGTCAGGAAGCAACACCCTCGCCAAAAATTTCAGTGACCTCTAGAACACTAGCTGCAAAAGCAGTAATCAGACCGCAAGTGACACTTCAGCCATAGCCAGGGACAAGCATGCAGGGGCATGGTGGGTTCTCTGACAATAAAAAACGCATTCACGAACCCCAAAAACAGATATGTGCAAGGACTCGCAGTCATAACAGAATAAGAGAATAAGGAGTTTTTTCCATCAAAGACTGGAAGATTGAAGTAAGAACTGGTGGCACGCTGGTTGATCCTAAATATGTGGGCAAATGGTCTTTGATAAAGAACTTTTCAGATTGTGGCTTGAGAAGGAAAATAGCGAAAGGAAGAAGACAAACTTGGATGTTGACAGATGGCTACACTCTAAGGACAAAAGATCAGAAAACTTAAAGCACTAAAGTACTCAAAATTTAACAACTGAAGCTGATTCAAATATTATGAGAAAACTTAACATTTAAAAAATATATAAAAATAAGCCAAAACCAGTTTGGCTCAGTGGATAGAGCATCGGCCTGCAGACTGAAAGGTCCCAGGTTCGGTTCCAGTCGGGGGCATGTACCTTGGTTTCCAGCACATCCCCAGTGGGAGGTGTGCAGGAGGCAGCTGATCGATGTTTCTAACTCTCTATCTCTCTCCCTTCCTCTCTGTAAAAAATCAATAAAAATATGTTAAAAAACATATATATATATATATATATATATATATATATATATACATATATATATATATATGGAGAAAAGAATACTCTTAATATTCAGATATTTACATCAAGGTATAGGGGTTATCACTGTGGAACTTCGTCAGTGGTTCTAACACATAACGTTGGAAATAAGGAACTTGAGCAGACAAAGTGTTTTATTTTCTTTGACCTATATAATAGGGACTGCTGTCTCTGCCAGAAATTCTGTATTCTGAGTATATTTGCTTGTTCCATTCTGTTGGACTGACTGACGCTAATGAATCATTCCTCTCTAGATAGTCTCGGCTTCAGGTGTAACAGGCAGTGATAGTTTGGACAGTAATAAAAGAAATGAGTCTTCATGTACTGTTACATGTCTGGTCAGAGTTTCTGCCATGATATACATTAGCTAAAGTATAGGATTCCTGAGTCTTGACTTAAATGTCTCTGTATTTCCTCCAAACCTCTCACAGATTATAAAACATGGTATCATGAATTCACTCCCTCCTGGCCACACATAATGCTGTTGAATGAAACAGCACGCATTGCCCCTCATACATATGATAGTCCCCATACCACATTTTAAAAAGACAACATTAAAATAAGGCAAAGCTTTTTGAGGGCAGTTTTAAGTTCACAGCAACATTGAAGATAAAAACAAAATTGAAGGTATAGAGAGTTCTCATAGACAACCCACCACCCTCCCTTGTCCCCACACAGGCACAGCCTTCCCGCAGCTATCAGCATCTTGCTCCAGAGTGGTACCTTTCTTGCAATTGATGATCCTACATTGACACATCATTTCACCCGAAGTCTATGGTTTACATTACCATTCACCCTTGGCATTATACATTCTATGAGTTTGACAAACATATAATGACATTTAGTGTCACACACAATAGTTTGACTGCCCTAAATTTTTTTTAAAAATATATCTTATTGATTTTTTACAGAGAGGAAGGGAGAGGGATAGAAAGTCAGAAACATTGATGAGAGACATCGATCAGCCGCCTCCTGCACGCCCCCTACTGGAGTTGTGCCCGCAAGTAAGGTACATGCCCCTCACCGGAATCGAACCTGGGACCTTTCAGTCTGCAGGATGATGCTCTATCCACTGTGCCAAACCAGTCTTGGCACTGCCCTAAAATTTTTTTGTGCTTTACCCATTCACACCCCACCCTTGGTCCTCTCAATCTCCTACAACCACTAATCTTTTTACTATTCCCATATTTTTTTTTTACTTTTCCAGAATGTCATATAACTACATGTTAAAATCATATAGTCTGTAGCCTTTCCAGATTGGCTTTTTTAAAAATATATTTTATTGATTTTTCACAGAGAGGAAGGGAGAGGGATAGAAAGTTAGAAACATCAATGAGAGAGAGACATCGATCAGCCGCCTCCTGCATGCCCCCTACTGGGGATGTGCCTGCAACCAGAATACATGCCCTTGACCGGAATCGAACCTGGGACCTTTCAGTCCGCAGTCCAACACTCTATCCACTGAGCCAAACCGGTTTCAGCCAGATTGGCTTTTTTAACTTAGTAATACGCATTTGAGTTTCCTTTATGTCTTTTCATGGCTTGGTAGCTCATTTATTTCAAACACTGAACAACATTTCCTTGTCTGTATGTAACACAATTTATTCATTCACGTACTGAAGGACGTTTTGTTTGGTTGCTTCAAATTTTTGGCAATTCTGAAAAAAAATTGCTATCAAGGTCTATGTGCAGGCTTTTGTATAATCTTAAGTTTTCAACTCCTTTGGGTAAATATTAGAGAGGACAATTGCTAGATCACATGGTAAAGGCAGTTTAGTTTTGTAAAAAAACTGTCACTGTGCTCCAATGTGGCAGTAAGTGTGTAGCAGTATCTCACTGTTGTTTTAGTTTGCTTACAACTAAAGTGCCTTCCTATATTTTCTCAAAAGTCCCTCAATTAACATCAAATCTCCCTTCTTCAGGAAGGCCACTTACTAGACTGGAGTGTCTTTCCATTTTAGGTTATCCTCTATCATTTCTTTCAGGCAATTTTAGATGCTCCAAAGACACCTTTTTATAAAGAAGGCCGTGGTCCAGAAGGAAACTGCATACATTACTCGTTTGCTGTTGAACATGCTGATCGGCAGAAAGAACACAGGCTGAAATTAAGAGACAAACCCATTCTCCGGGCCACACCCACAGGCAGCAGGATCCTTGAGCACCTCATTCAACGTGTTCACACCCCCATTTCCCTATTCAAATAGGAATTCACAAAACTGCTATGCCCACTTCTAATTGCCAGCCACAAATACGTGACTATTCTAGAAGCTGCTAAGTGCCATAACAACGTAATTAGGATGTCCTTAAAAACAGTCCCTGGGTCAACTGCCTTAGCAATGTAACCCCTCACCTCATATGTAGGGTTTCTTCTATCATGTTGGCTGGCCTGTGACTGGCAAGCAATTACAGTGAGTGATCCCACTTCAGGAGGAGATAATAAAACGTGATATCATAACTACTCACAGAGCCTCAAACGTATTTATGTTGCCTCTAATAACCCGGTATGATGCTGTTAATCTTGACAGAGACGGCCTGGCAGGTGCTAGCGAGCTGAATCTTCATATTCCTTCACTGTTTGCTGACTCTTCCGCAGGGAAGGATCCAAGCTATTAAAATGCAATGGCCCCGCTCTATTTTTAATTACATTTAGTTTGTTAGAGGAACGATCAGAGGTACAACAAATACTGCGAGCAGACTTCCCCCGTTGCCTCAGGGAAGGCCTGGAACATTCCATCATTTACAAAGTGGGTCACGGGGAGCCAGTCCTCTACTTCTTTTCTCCAAGAGGTGTGAAGAGAAGTGAAACATTTCCAGAGGGACTCAGTCCTGCACTGATGATTTTTCCTTCTATCCAGTGTTATAGTAATAATAATAAGGATAGAATACAAATATAAAATAAGAATTGAGTGTGACATATTGGAGAGTGGAATAAAGTGTGAACGCCCTTAAAAGAGATGTGCATGTAAGAGATGCAGAAGTTTGTACCCCACATGTAAGACCAGATAGCAGAACACCTGGGACCCGCTGATAAGACACACTGAAGACACACTGAAGATGTCTGCTTGAGCACATAAAAGGGAGCAAGCTCCGAAGGAGATTAGAGCCACTTGTCTGCCCCTCCACAGACGGTCGCTCTCCGCTCCCCTTCCTGCATCTGCCCAAGCTCTGCTGTGGATTGTGGGTCCGAACCGTGAGCCACAAGCCGAGGCCTCTATGAGACGCCGAGCCGTAGCCGCAACGTCCACCATCCAGTGTGTGTGTCTGTCAGCGCGGATCTCCAGGTGGCCTGCCGAGGTCTGGACACCACCAGGATCTGGTAAATAAACCGCGTGTGATTCGTGCATGGCTGTCTGTCTCCTGTGTCATTTATGCTCGGCCAATATTTAATAAGCGCCTTGAGTCATCCATATAAGTCCAACCTATTGGCAGAGGATACTCTTGGCCACCTGTGCTTACGTCCTTAGATAAATTCTGGGACATCCGGTTAACCTTTCTGTTCAAAGCTCCCCATCACAAACTTTATGTAAATAAGGAGGCACCCATCAGGTAGGGATCAGGATGAAAACTCCAAACTTCTCCCTTCCATAAAAAGTACAGAGTCTCCATAGATGTGTGATATGCATTTCCTTTTTAGAAGAACTTGGCCGGCTGTCAGGTATCAATATACATAATTCTCCCAGATCTGAAGAAAACAGACTGTGCCCCTTGGCTGACCAAATCAAACCAGTTCCTCTCAACACACGGCATCATAAATGCTGTAATTTCATGCGTTATTATGTGCAAATAGAATTTAAGAATATCTTCCATTTTATGTACAAAGAACGGTATATATCAGGGGAGAAGAATAATATATTTTCCACATTTATCATAAAGTTGTTTTCCAATCCCATTTGTGTGCAAACTCTATATTTTGGGCAAATGGCCATTATCATTAATCACCTAGAGCAGCCAGAACATGGCAGGGTGTGAAATGCAGATTGTCTTTTTTTTTTTCTCTCTCTCCCTTTTATTTTGAGAGTGGGAATGTGTTAGTTTCCAAACACTATATAGGACTATTATAACATTGAGAGCACAAATGCAAAAAAAAAAAAAAAGGGCAAATGATTAAAGTATTAGAGAATGTGCTGTGTAGGGGTGCTTAATTTGAAAGTGTCAGACAACCAGATTATGTTTACTTTGTTAATATTAAATAATAACCTAAGAAATATGTTGTTTTTTTCCTTAATTACCAGGAATTTCTATTTAAAAATAATAGAAGTAGCATCACACCCCAATAAGTTGGTCCTAACCATCTGTATTCATGACTTCAGGTAATTATGTCCCCATGATTCTTTTCTAAGAAAAGGCACACAGCAGAAGTAATGTATGTCACTTTCAAGAACAGGTTACATGTAAAGGCTGTGGCTTCTGTCTTGGGAATATTCTCTCATTCTTTCTTGGAGCCCTCATTTTGGGCAAGCCGGCTGCCATGTCATGAGGCCGTTGCGTGAAGAGGCCCAGGAGAGTAAGCTTGAAAGGATCTTCTGAGGCTACCAGCAGTCATGGAGGTGACTTTAGTTAGAAGCAGATAAGATAATCAGAAATGTAGACAAACAGACATAGGAATAGAGACCATTGGCATGAAAATAGTTGAACTAATAGTGATCTTTGGATTTGGACTGGATAGGAAGAAAACTGAAGACAAAATGTTTCAGATAGACATGGAACTGGAATCTAACAGACTCTTTGGAGAGACTGGGAGGTAAGCAAGAACAATGAAGGCAATTCATGCATGAAGGAAGGTTTAAAGATGGGAAAGAAGATAAGATACAGAGATGTAACATGAAGAGGTTTCAAAAGAACTTTAAAACCAAAAGAAGGAATATTGCTACAGAGATGAAAAGGAAAGTTATGTGATGTGAAATGCAATTCTAGGCATCTATCCTATCTAATAAAAGAGTAATGTGCAAATTGACCATACCTCCGCTACACCCACAAGCCACTCCCACAAGCTATGCACACAAGCCAATCAGAAGCAAATATGCAAATAAACCCAGCCAAGATGGCCACAGCCACAGAGAGAGCAGAAGGGAGGCTTGGGTTTCCCTGGCGATGGAGGAAGCCAAGCTTTCTGCCTGCCCTTGCTGGCCCAGGCCTCCACTCAATGCTACAAAGTTTCAATGATAAAAGATAAACTCCACAGAACTGGAGAGAGCAGGAGGCTTGAGTTGTCCCTGATGATGGAGGAAGACAAGCTTTCCACCTGCCCTGGTGGACCCAGTACTCTTTTCAAAGCTACAAAGTTTCAATTATAGAAGATAAATAAATCCCATCAGAAATGGCTGCCACCATAGGAGCGAGCAGGAAGCTTGGCTCCACTCCAGGCTACAAAGTTTCAATTGTAGAAGATAAATAAATCCCAGATGCTTGGGTCACTGGGGGGTGTGGCCAGCCTGCATATTACCACAGGACCCTCACTCAGGCCACCTCATGCCTCAAATGAACCCCCACCCTGATCTGAGACACCCTTCAGGACAAACCAGCTGGCCCACCCCATGCACCAGGCCTCTACCCTATCTAACAAAAGAGTAATATGCAGATTGACCATCACTCCAACACACAAGATTACTGCCCCCATGTGGACACAAGATGGCCTGCAAAGGAGAGCAGTTGGAGGGGACCAGACCTGCAGAGGAGGGCAGTTAAGGATGATCAGGCTGGCAGGGGAGTGGTTAGGGGGTGATCAGGCTGGCAGGCAGAAGCGTTGAGGGGCAATAAAGAAGGTAGGCAGGCAGGTAAGCAGTTGGGAGCCAGCAGTCCTGGATTGTGAGAGGGATGTCTGACTAGCGGGATTGGGTGTAAACGGGCAGTCGGACATCCTTTGAGAGGTCCCAGATTGGAGAGGGTGCCGGCTGGGCTGAGGGACACCCCTATCCCTGTGCAAGAATTTTGGGCATTGGGCCTCTAGTATATATATAAAAGCCTAAGCGACCAGTTGATCGATCCGTAGCTATGATGCATACTGACCATGAAGGGGCAGATACTCAAAGCAGGAGCAGAAACCACAGGCATGGAAACATGGAACAGACTGATGAATCTCAGAGAGAAGAAGAGAGGTGGGAGGTCAGGAAGAGATTAACCAAAGATCTATATGCATACCAGAGGCCTGTGTACTGGTGGGGTCCCTCAGCCTGGCCTATGGGGATCAGGCCAAAACCAGCTTTCTGACATCCTCTGAGGGGTTTCTAGTTATGAATAAAAAAGTTAACATAGTCAATATTACTTAATTCTTTAAACTAAAGTTTGATGCAAACTCAAAGGACTTACTGTAATTTCTGCTTGAGTCTTGAGGTTCGTGATAAGTGAAAAAGCAACAAAATATGTTACTTACTTTTTTAGCTTACTTTTTAAACCCGAATCACTTCCACAAGATTTTGAAGTAGTTTAAGGAAGTTGAAAGCTAACACTATACTTGTCCTTAATAAAAATAATTATATTCTTAATTTGTTTGCTAGAAAAAAAATTTGTAAAGAATTAGGAAATATAAAAAGTATATGTGTGTGTAATTGTATACTCAAAATTTTTGAAGAAAAGCTTTGTGTTCTTTTAGAAAGGAATGATAACCAAATAATTACTTCTCAGAACTTAATACAGTGCAATCTAATTAGATGTCAGCTTATCCAAGAATGGGGATAGCAGAGAAAAACAGTAAATTTCTAAATTAGAATCTTGTGTAAACCATTTAAACCAATCAATTATTTGAATTAAAACTTCCAGTTCTCATTTAAATTCAGCATTTTCATAAACAAATGCAATGTCTTACTTTAGTGGTATCCTTTTATAATTTAACACAGACACTATTCATCTGATAGGCTCAAATTCAGTCACTAATAGTTGTTTTTATAATAGTACAAGTTCTCATAGCGTACATAACTCTTTCCCTAAATGAAAAAAAATGTTCTCTGAAATAAAAAATAGCAATCAAGTTCATAAATTTTACCATTACCTTACATTTTAATTAACCATATATTAGAGAAGTGTGTGTGTCTATGTTTGAACATTTTGATTACTTCCATTGACCAGAAAGTTCACATTGTATTATCTAAACAAAGCAGATTAATACATATCATGTTAATAGTAATGATCTTTAGCTTAGTAGCAGAATAAATAATATGATATCGGGAAGATCTCCTGACAATTCCTTTGCAGCAAACCTAATTATGTTGACTCTGAAAAACTAGAATGGAATACTTCTGAGAAAAAGCTGACATTATGTATATTCTTGGGCAAGTCAAATGACCTCCTGTATTCACAAAATATTAATAATTTCTTAACATTGCATGAAATTATAACAGTAGTAATACTTTGCAATTTTCATTTTTCATTGGGTGTATGTAATATGGAAGATTATGTGATATGCTTTTTATTCCTAACTTTTTCTTTCTAAGTCATTCACTTTACTGCAGGTCCTAGCATCATGCATACAAATGGGAATAATAAATAAACTATTTATTTAATTAGTTAGCCTTTAGTAAAATTGGCTTTTAATATTATAGTTCCATAAGCATAAGAATTTTTGTTTGTTTTATTTACTAATGTGTTCCAAAAACTTAAAATAATGACTGGCAAGTAGTAGATGCTCAAAAGATAACTATTGGATGAATGGAAGACAGTTGGACTAATCGTTGGTACTAAGTTCTTATTCCTCTCAAATTCACGAGCATCTCTTGAAGGCTATCCTAGCAAATGTGTTTAAGTGGTATCTCAAAATTATATTACGGGTACATATGTAATACTTTCAAAAATAATTTTTAAGAAAATACATTAAATCTTTCTAAAACTCATCTATTAAACACATAACAACATAACCTATGTGTGCCTAACACTATGAAAGTGTATCATTTATGTTGTGAGGGTGAAAGTGTATTATCAATTTCTATACAAGAAAGCAGTGCCCTCTCAGACCTCCTGTTTAGCATAAGCTATAGATGCTTAGTTTAGCATATTGGTAAAAATTCTTCATCGTTAGCATCCATCCGGGTTCCTTGTAAAGGAAGGGTGTATTTCAAATTGTGTATATATAATCACTTCGCCAAAGGCAAACACAGAAAATGTGTTAATGTACTATGAAATTTGACCTAGATTGTTAGTGCTTAGATACGTAAAATGAAGATACTACTGACTTACACGGAGTTTTGTAACCTATAAAAATGTTCACTTAACCATTTAAGATATAATGCAGTTTTAGGCCCTTTAATTTACATATCTTAGCTAAGCAATCATTAAAATATAAAAATTTTGGAATCCAAAAGGAACTCATGTATATATACTTAGTGTGTTCCATGTATATGGCACACTACAACTAAGATACCTATTTACATATGTGTGTGCATATACATATACATATAAAATATAGAGAGACTGACAAAGACTATACTAAAGTGTTTTCCAAAGCTCTAATCAGTTTTCCTTTGACCACTTTAGCTAATCTAATGAAGAGGGAAGCAATGAAATGAAATGAAAATCATACTTATTGATCTACGAACAATAAACAGGTGCCATTGAGTGACTTTAGAATTATATGCATTCCTGAATCTGTATTCACTCAATCAAAGGCCCAAACATGTTGGAAAGGGCAAAGGTAGCAGAACCTTGGGAAAAGAACTCAAATCAAAATTTTAATGAAACTTTAGAGAAGACATCAATTTAACTACAGACAAAAATGAAATTCAGTGACAACAGAGACAGAGGAGATTGAGGAAAAGAGAATGATTGGAAACAGGAAAAGGAGAAAAACTCAGTGGGCCTCATCAACTCTGAGTCCCAGATGTGAGTAATCAACACACCGTAATCAGCATGGACTGACTTCGCATAGGAAATGTGTTAGGCCTGCCAACACAGTGGGCCTTATGTCTCCTGTCAGAGACCACAGGCCTCAGTTCAGCTGATGCTAACACCCCTTTCAGAGTCAAAAGAAGACGATGTTTGGAGACCTACTCTCCCAATAACCACCCATATAAGTAGTAGGCGAAACATCTGCTTATACTTTCTGAGACCTTTATTTTGTCACTGTTATATGCTACCCTTTTAAAGTGTGATGGTTCCTTTCCATGATGCCTAAAAAATGAGAATTTCCATTGTGATTACATTGAGTAAATGTATATGTGTGTTTAAGTTTATTGATGTTGAGTAAATACCACTTGTTTAAAATAGATAACTCCTTCATAAAGATAATTGAGGATATTACTGAGTTGCCCTGAGTGCAACTATGAAGAAGATATAGTGGCCTTGACAAATATTGCTTAATAACAATCATAGTGAGTTATTAGCCTCATTGGTTTTGATGAGAAGCGCACATTATTATGTATCAGGGAAATAGGGTCTCATTTTCCCAAGGTTTAGCCATAGATCCTGTGACACACAATTCCACCCATAAGAATATATCTTAAGGAAATAATGAAGGAAGTGAGTATATATGATGATCGTTCCAATGTTGTTTATAGTACAAATAATGAAATAAAATAGATTCCTGCTCAACAAAATCAATGTGTTAAAATAAGTTATTGCAGATCCATATTATGAATGCAGCCATTAAAAAGAGGTTTTCTAAACTAGTTAATGATATGGAGAAACACTCACTTATAAGAGTAAGTGAAAAATTCATTAAATAAAACTCGTTAAAAGATATAACATTAATTTTGTAATGATATCAATATGTAATAAAATTTAATGTATATGTAATAAGAACCTTAATATTTTTTTTGAGAAAGTGATGTTCTTTTTTTCTTTCTAGGAAATCCACTTGAGTGAGCTCTTTAGTTAAAACAAGCCCCCAGTCATTACCTTGGAGAAATGTGTGAAGACAATATTTACCTGACTGTGAATAGCAATATTTAGGCTGAGAATGCAATGCAAATTATGCACATGTTTTAGCAGTTTTGACTGTAAATGCTTTTCTGCTTCCTTGGTAAAAGTGTTCTTTGCTGTTTAAAGATTTGGAATATTTAATGCCTGGATATTCTATTTATTCTTCTGAAGATAAATGTTTTCAAACTCACCTGAGGATATATGCGTGCATAATAATATCTTTGTTTAAATAGTTGCCCACAGAAAAATCCAAAACTGAGATTTTGAAAATCAGAGGAAGGACATAAAGAAATGCTGGGATGGTCACCTCATGGAGGAGATGAGACTGAATGAATCACACTAGCATGCTGGATTCTATAAATATTAATTTTTTTTTTTTATCTAAGACCAGATATCTCAATATATACTAGTATTGACAGAATGCTTTAATTGTACTGTCTGGTCAGAGAATTGGGTCTCAACTATGTCTACAAGAGAAGTTTCTCTTAAAGAGAGTTCTTATTTACACTATAGATCCTGGCAAATCCTGGTTTAGGAAAGAGTTCTGAAGGTAAACCATAGGCAATGAGAAAGGGATTTTCTTTGCTCTTTGAAAGGGTTTCCAGACTTTGGACAGACTCACCTGGGGATAATCCACTATGACTAAAAGAAGAATTGGACTTTTGCATAGAGTGGCAAGCAGGAACTCAGCAGACAGGCATTTCCTTGGTCTTAAGTCTATAGACCCCAAGAGTACCCAAACCCGATAGAACTTTAAAAATTACTCTCCTGGCATATATTCCTGTACTTAATAGTGTTTGGTTATGCATCAAATCTGTACAATACCACATGGAACTAAGAAAATGCTCCGCCCCACCCTTGGGCTGGAGAGGCAAAGAATAAATATTATCCCCGCCTCAAAGATCAGTAATGACAGCAGAAGTCCAGCCTTGGCAATGGGACTTTCGGGCAGTTGTTCAGTTCTAATCTCACAGAGCACCAAAAATACCACAGAAAAATGTAATGAGATAGAGAAAATGGAACTACTTTCCAAGAACGCTTTCTGAGTACTATCAAAGCTTGAAAGGAATATTTTGACAAGTCACTAGTGTTGAGTTTAAAACTCGCAAGAAACACACATGTGCAAGAGTGGGATGCTAAACTACCTTTTAAAGAGGTGCTCCAGTTAATTTCAAGACTTGAAAGTGCAGAGGAAGGGATGCAATTCTGGGAAATCATTTGGGATAACATGTAACCCTCTCCCCACCTCCCAGCAGTGCTCAGCTTCTTTTCTACAGAATAAAATAGGGTCTCATTTTCCTGAAGTTTAACCATAGATTCTGTGACACAACAATTCCAGACATTTAATGTCTAATAAAAGACATTTAGAAATGAACACTTGGCACCAAACCACAAATCATCCCAGAGCTGTGTCCAAGCCCAGGACTGTCCCCAGTCATTTACTGAGTCTGACTTTGGGGAGCCATGGGGAGCCCTAAGGATGGTAAGCCCAGCACAGAGACCATCTCCAAAGGCTAAACTCACAGGAATGTGGGGGGATGAAGCAGAGGCTGATGCTAAGCAAGTATAATGGCCATGCTCCTGAGCACAGAACAGACTTAGGGGAAATGTTGTGGGGTCTTTGAAGAAAAACTGGAATTAGGGCCTAAACCACTGTGATTGCCGGCATTGAAAGTTACCATCTTTCTTCCCAGATCAAACCCTTGAGGCAGGGATTTTTTAGTTTCTGTTCACTGTTAGACCCCTAGTGACTAAAACAGTGCTTTTTACATACGAGGCATTATTATTTACAGAATCTGTAACGGTGACTTCAGTTTATACTCGTGTGCAAGAAGTTTAGATATTAGGACTTAATATGTAAGTGAATACAGGGTGGGGAAAAAGCAGTTTTACACTGGTGAGAACACAAAACACAAAGAATACTCTTGTATTATTTATTAACTAGAAGCCCAGTGCATGAAATCACATGGCCCCACCCACCCAATCGCAGCCCCACCCACCCGCATGCACCTTGCTAGCTCTCAACTGCCCTCCCCTGCTGGCCATCTTGTGGTGGCCATCTTGTGTCCACATGGAAGCAGTCTTCTTGTGTGTTGGAGTGATGGTCAATCTGCATATTATTCATTTATTAGAGAGGATAGAGCCCTGGTGCACGGGTGAGGACAAGCTGGTTACCTCTAAAGGATGTCCTGGTTCAGGGTAGGGATTCCCTTGGGGCATGGGGCAGTCTGGGTGAGGGGCCTGTGGTGGTTTGCAGGCCAGCCACGCTCTCTTGTGACTCAAGTGGAGGCCCTGGTATCTGGGATTTATTTATCTTCTACAATTGAAACTTTGTAGCCTGGAATGGAGCTAAGCCTTCTGCTCCCTCTGTGGCGGCAGCCATTTCTGTTGGAATTTATTTATCTTCTATAATTGCAACTGTGTAGCCTTAAGCAGAGGCCTGGGCTGGCCAGGGTGTGTGGAAAGCTTGGCATACTCCATCACCAAGGCAACTGAAGCCTCCCTCCTACTCTCTCTGTGGCCATAGCCATCTTGGTTGGATTAATTTGCATACTCGCTCCTGATTGGCTTATGGGTGTGGCTTGTGGGTGTAGCAGAGGTACAGTCAATTTGCATGTTACTCTTTTATTAGATAGGATTACTGTAATAGTTTGCCATACAAACAGCTATAAACCTACTTTTGCCCCACTTTATATACACACTTAACGTATTTTCCTGCATATAAGGTGACATATGGGTGTATAAGACGACCCCCAACTTTTCCAGTTAAAATATAGAGTTTGGAATATACTCGCCATATAAGACTACCCCTCTTCCAACACACACCAAATAAAAATTTAAAAAAACATCAGATTTAATTTCAATATGGTAATTTTAATTCAAATGCTTATGACATGCAGGTACTTAGCAGGAAAACTGTCACTTACAAACATAAGGCTGTTTGCCATCAAACATGTAAATGTAAAACAGTGCAAGTGGATTAAACTTTTCCTAATTCACTCTGAAGCTGAAAGGAAGGCTGAGACAATAAACCCATGGGAGCTGCCATGCTGTTTGTTTTCTAAGCTGTCAACCCAACTGCTCATCCCAGCTCTAGGTGGCAAGCACACATTCTCCAGTCTGGCTCGCTCGGAAGTTTCTGCACCTGCCCTATCAGATGACACTGGGCGTATAAAACAACCCCCGACTTTTAAGAAGATTTTCCTGGGTTAAAAAGTTGTCTTATACGCCAGAAAATATGGTACATACCTACATATACAGTAGGCCCTTGGGTTATGTCAGAGCTCCGTTCCTACTGCGTGATGTAACATGATTTTTTGCCGTAAGTCAGAACTCACATACATAAGCACCTGCGTCACTCACATGAAGCGCATACATGGCAGTAATGAAGTGAACTAGTTAAAAAAAAGATACCAATTCCTGACCTTTACTTGTAGTCAATAAATAATAAAAATACATAGAGCACATATGTACATACGTCGAAATGACAGAACTTTTTTCTTTTCTAAATAAATGGGAGATTGCCACGTAACCACCAAATGAGTGTATCGAGTCAGACGTAATCTGAGGATTGCCTGCATATGTACTACACACATTTCTAAAAAGATATTACAGGAAAATTTGCAAAAAATATCAACTGTGTTTATACCTGGTTCAAGTTATTATAAGTCATGACCTTTTCCTCTTTCATATATTTCTATGTTTGTAAATTTCTTACCTAATTGGAATTAACCAAACAATGCTGTTCAAAGAAATATCATTCAAAATCTATAGAAATATGTTCTAGTGATATATATGATTTATTTCTTTTATTTTTAATATATATATTTTTATTGTTTAAAGTATTATAAATAGTAGTATATATGTCTCCTTTTTCTTTCCCTACTGACCTCCCCCTGGCCCTCCCCACCCCCCAGTACATGCCCTCACCTGCCCCTCCCCCCCAATGCCCTGTATCCATTGGCTATGCTTACACACATGCGTACAAGTCCTTCGGTTCATCTCTTACAGCTCCTCCTTCCCAACCTCCCCTGCCTTCCCACTGTAGCAGGACAGTCTGTCCATTGCTTCTTTGCCTCTGCATCTGTTACCCCCCCACCCTCCTCCTCCCGATTCTTGTCTTTAAAAATGTCTTGCCTTGGTAGGCTAGAAATAAACTTATAAGAGCAAGAAAAACTCAAAACATTTTTCTAGTGATATGATTTAAATAAAAGTACTTAATATACAGTAGATTATAATCACAAATACTGTATGTTTAAAATCGCTCCATATCTCAAACCCTGATGCATGTTTCATAAACATAGGTCTTTTATGTGTATGACTACCAAGTCCCATAGGGGAAGCAGCACTGTAAAAGGCAGGGGTTTAACCACTGATAGGGGAAAAGAGCATCTATTACTAGAATTTCCCTCCTGAATGGAAGTTAAAAACAATGGTCAAAGGTGTCCTCACTGGGGTTTGAGCCCCTACAAATGCTCCGTTTCCCCCCAGACAGCGATCAGATGCCTTTGTTTTTCCCTGGTTTCAAAATAATCACACCACCGATGGACAGAGGCCAATTTCCCTGTGTTGCTTTTCTAACTTTGCTAACACTTTTGGCTAGCAATAATCTTATAATGTCTGCTGGAAACTAACTTTATCTTCCTGAGTGAGACCTGTGTGTTTTTGCTCCGATACTTTATCTGTTGATGTAAAATTTCCTAACTTTCTTTTTTTTATAAATTTCCCTCTCATGTACTGATCAAAGACCTTCTGCAAGGAAGAATGAAGAGAGCTACGCAGATCAGCCATTTAATGAAAAGGCCTTTCATTCCCTAGTCTGATTTTTCTTTGATACCTTTCACAAATGAGTTAAAGGGCAATAAAATGTCAAAAGAAAGGAGGACAAATACCTGCCAGGATTAATGGCTGTTTCACCTCCCTTCAGACGTGCATCTTTCCTAGGAAGGTAGGAGCTTTATGTTCACGAAGGAGTACGGAGACACTGTGCAAACATCAGGGTTGCTTTCATGGCACCTCAGTATAAATTAGAAATTAAAGTACTGCAAGAGGCTCTCATCTGAGTGATCTCTGCACTAGATTCTTTAACTGAAATCACTTCGGGGAGATTCTTGAAGACTACTGACCTAAGAGGGACTTCTGAAAATACCCAGGACGTTCCTCTGATACTGAAGCAAGCTTAACTTATAACATCTCTCTCACTGAGAATCATCATTTCAAAATCAAAGGTGAAAGTGAACAGGCAAATCTCCCACACTAAATAGAGCCCCATTTCTCTGTGTTTATTCACCCAAGAAATACACACGGATTGACTACTCTAGGCACGGGGTCTCCCATGGTTAACAAGGGAGAGGAGGTTTACATCCTAGTGTTGAGTACATTCCGATAGGATAAATAAACAAAAGGAAACAAATGACAAAGAAAAGTGCAGACTGAAGTTGCGGCCCTGGAGGTCATGAACAGGATGTCACGGCTAGGATGGAGAAAAAGCAAGAGGCACACAGCTGGTCAGTCAAGGCTGCTGTAAGGGGGAGGCCTTCATGATCCACAGGAGAGATCTTACAGAATAGTAGGCACATGAAGGATTAAGTTAGAGACTTTCAAGATTTGAATCCATCTCCAGAAAAATAGGTCCAAAACCAATGTGATACGTGTCTTCCTTCAAAACGAAGATTACCAGTTCTTTAAAACCAAGGTCAATTAGATTATCAAAATCAAGTGTTTGGGACATCTTGATGGCCCTAGCACAGTTGTTTTATATTTGCAATATTCATAAGAATGTCCTGATAAGCCTGTAAAAATGTGAAGTCCTGAATCCTACTTTTAAATATTTGAATTTTTGAATTTTAGTGTGGGGTCTTCAAATTTGCCTTTTTTGGGTAATTCTGAAGCAGAAAGTCTAAGGACTATACTTTAAGAAAATCTGTTCTCAAAATCTCTTCCCCTCAGCAGCATGACCTAGACTTTACCTGAGACTTGACACCACAGGTGGTTTAGCTCAAAATTGTGATTGGTAGCAAAGCAATCCTGGTCCTGCCCTGGCCCATTGCACAAATACCTTTGTGTGTTTGTGTGTGTGTGTGTGTGTGTGTGTGTGTGTGGACAGGAGTTTACACAAAGGCTCCTTTCCTCTAGCAGGGCATATCTCTGAACCAAGATGAATGGTTTGGCGATGGGACAACAAACTGAATTTCAGCTACATTAACCCTTTGGATTTGCTTGGCCTTTCAACAGAGGCTACCCAACTACAGGCTACAGTCTTGTCCTTATCCCAGCACACATAAATCAAAATGAAAATTCACATCAAAGCTAGGAGTGCCAAATTATTTTACAATGAAGATAGAATCATTTGCAATGATTCTTGTCTTATTGTCTTTCTCTTCCCCCCCCCCCCCAGACTACAGCTAATTTTACTGGTTTCATGTTGGTATTTTATTTGCAGTATCATTTGTATGTGATATATATGTTAGAGATATTCTATATTCTAGTTGTTTTATTAACATGCATGATATCTTTTTTGGGTTCTTTCTCCACTAGCCAACGTCAAATCCTTCAGGATTCAGTCCAAATATCTTGTATCTTATGTTTCTACATTTTTCCCTGGATAAGCTATCCATCCCCATGACTACAGGCATTATCACTTTCCAATGATCTAGAAATTTATAACTCGAAATCTGGTATGAATTCTAGACCTCTTAGATGTTTGCAATTGAATGTATTAAGACCAGCATGTCCAAAAGTGAATGCTGAACTCTTTCTTCCAAAAATGTACTTACCCCAATCTCCATGCTCACTCCATCAAAGTAACATTCTTGATTATTTTCCTTCATTACTCAACATCCTTTAGGGTCTAAATAGTAAAGAAGAAACCACTTATGTGTTTATAGCAAAGGACATCTAATGAAAGAATTGGTTAGATGGGTGGATAGAAAACTGGAAAGCTAAACAGAAATTGATGATGCAAAGATTAAGAGCAGGACCATGGGAGGGTATGTTGTTACTAGGGAAGAGAGGCTAGGAGCATCCAGCAGAAACTGGAACCAAAGCTAATCAATCTGGCATGAGATGAAGCCATAGGTAAAATGGTATACCTGCAGGAATGACTTTCCTTCCCATCTCCAACTGGTGCCCTGGGTCAGTGGAAGCCACAGACAGCGGTCTGAAATGCGGAAATCAAAAGGGTGAGGATGAGCAATGGATCTGAGGACACAACCAACAATACAAGTTTTCCTAAAATCTATCTACCACCTTCATCCAAGTCACCAGAATTACACCTGCAGGCTTTTCACATGTTTCTACCCAACTGGCAATTCTTTTTCTCAAGTATAAATTTGACCTATTTCAAATTTAATTGTCCACCATCCCTCTTTCCCCATTTACTTAAAGCACATCAATGGCATCCTATTGCAAGCAAGTTACAAACACTTAGCTGCAAGGCTATAAGACTACTGAATTTAGGCTCTGCGAATCACTCCAAACTCATCTCCAACTACTGTCCGCGTCACCTGATCCATTCCAGAGATACTAGCCTCCTTTTCAGCTTCTGGAACATACCAAACTTTTTTCATCCTGAGAGCCCTATAAGTCTTGCCACTATTCAATTACCAAGTGGCTGCCTTCTTCTCAACTTCTAAAACGGATACCACGTCGCCACCTTGGCCTGCCCAGACAACTGCATTCAAATAGCCCTTATCCTGCTATCCTGTTACTTTTCTGGCTTTTTCTCAATTTATATTTCTGTACTTCTTCATTTGTACCTGTTTTCCACCATTAAACTATAGGCCCCATGAGATAAAGGATCCATACTAATTTTATTTCCGATATATATTCAGAATATAGCAGAGTATTTGATGCATTAAAAATTATAAGTGTGTGTGTATGTATATGTATGAGTGTGTGTGTGTGTGTGTGTGTGTGTGTGTGTATGACCTTTATGACAGAATGACTGGAATGCCCAGAATGACCAATTGCTATAAAGTGCACTACCCACCAGGGGGCAGACGCTCAATGCAGGAGCTGCCTTCTGGTGGTCAGTGCACTCCCACAGTGGGAGGGCAGCTGGGGGCTGGCAAGCGCACTGTCAGTGGAGGGAGCCTCTCCAGCCCCTGAGGCAGTACTAAGGAGCTAAGGAGGAAGTGGCAAGCTGTAAGGGTGAGTGGTTAGAGTGAGTACCAAGCACCAAGTTTGGTTTGGGCTCCTCCCCACCGCCTACTGTTTGGCGCACTGCTACATCCCCCTAGGGGTTCCAGATGGTGAGAGGGCACAGTCCAGGCTGAGTGACCCCAATCGGTACACAAATCCATGCACTGGGTTTCTAATTTTAGAATAAAGGAATGAATGTATGAATCCAGAGAGGACTCAAATATGAATTGGAAACTACTAATTGAGAGAAAGTGCACACATGAAATAACATTAAAAAATCAAATTTCTAGCATTTTTGGTTTTCTAAATAATTATTATAGAACATGGAAATTATACTACTAAGGATATTAATTAAGTATGTAATAAACACCATGGAGGAAAAAGGTTCCTGGCTGTGTTACAGAAATCCAATAATCATGTATAATTTTAGTGGTTTAATGACTCACTTTTTTATTACTTCCAACGGAGCATTGTTCCTGAAGATTCTGATTCAGTCTCTCTGGATGGATTTGAGAGCCTGTCATTTTAACAAGCTTCCGGGTGATTCCTAAGCTACTAGTCCATTTTGAGTAGCAAGTGAGCCATCAAGCTGATGAATTGGTTTTACATGGATGTTTTCCAATGTCCACACCTTTTAGTTTCTCTGCATTCCGAGCTGGAAAGGAGAAAGAAACCACAAAATCAATAAGATGCAATGTTCAATTAGTCTAATCAATTCCTGGGCCACATTTTGTCCCCCTGGAATTATGGTCTCAACCTCTATTTACTCTCTAAAAGCATTCTCTAACAGATTTTGTAGTTCAAATTTTCCTCAGTAAAGCATTAACTAACTCATGTTTGAGGACTAACAATTAATGTCCAAATCAATACTGATAACCTTCATTTGTATAGTGCTTTACAGCTTACAAGGAACTTGCCAGTACATTATTGCATTTAATCCTCATGGCAATTCAAGATGTTGCCGAGGTAAGAATCATTAACCTTATATTATAGAAAAAGGAAGTTGATGTAGAGACACATTAACTGTGATAATAATCAGTAATATGTTCATAGCTTTCAGTTTATAAATTACTTTAATAGGCATTAACTTATTTAATTTGCATACTGATCCAGATAAGCATTTGCACATGGTGATTGGTCAAATGCAGCTGCAGGGTCCCAAACATTTTTTTTTCCACATCAGTTTTATTGTATCTGTCTCCTTGGCTACTTTTAAAGAATATAGATTATGGAAATCTGAAAATGTGGATTTGAATTCTTGCTCTACCATTCACTCCCTGTCAGACCTTGTGCATGTCTGAATGAACTACTTACTCTAAGGCCACATGACCTTATCTGTAAATTGCAAGAACTAATAACTTCTATTATAGGGAAACACATTTCTCTCCTCAGGTTTCCAAAAAGGTGATATCCACTCTACTTCCTAGGAAGAAACAGTTTCGAACCACACCTTGGAATTATCTGTCTCTACACCCCTTATGCTAGACACACCACCCTGCAGGAGGTTGAGATTGTTATCTGATTGAAGGCATAGAATCTAAGTCATTGGTCCTTCCTACTTTTGGGAAGGGTGAAGTTATTCCCATCTATTGCCAATGGTATCTTATGTTCAAAACCATATCATTCTCCTGCACTTATGCATTAACACTTCCATTAGATCTGAAGATTTTCTTCTAGAAATAAGTCTGGAGGCCAAACTCAATCAAAATGTAGAATCTGGAGGTTCTCTGAGTTCACAGTTGTAGAAGATACCAAGATTCTCTCATGCAGCCTGAAATGTGTCCTGTATGAATGCTTTATCTACCTGAAGGTAGGTGACGGTCTAAAGTCAGGGGGGAAAGTGCTGTACCAGAGGCCTATTCATAGTAACATTATCCAATCCTGCTTTCCACTGAAAAGCTGATATTTTAATCCCTTCAAACACATATGTCTAGTTCTCAATTGGTTTAGTGCTTAGCAAAATGATAGGGTGTAATGAATAATGCTTTTTAAAAATATATTTTATTGATTTTCAGAGAGAATAGAAAGGAGAGGAAAGAGAAAGAAATATCAATGTGAGAGCAGAATATTGATTGACTGCCTCTTGCACAAATCTCACTGAGGATTGAACCCACAACCCGGACAAGTATCCTGACTGGGAATTGAACCGGCAACCTCAGAGTACATTGTCTGATGCCCAAACAACTGAGTCACACCAACCAGGGCAGTTATCCTTTCTCAATAAAAACCCAACTACTCCTTGAAGAGCTTGTCTGAGAGCTAAAGTTAGACTGGTGATACTTGAACAATGTGGTGGTTAGAGTGCAGATCCATGCCCAGTCAAAAGTCCATATATAACTTGGACTCCCCAAAAACTTAACTACAACAATAGCCCACTGTTGATCAGAAGCCTTACAGAAAACATCAACAGTCGATTAACACATATTTCATATGTTATGTGTATTATACACTGTATTCTTACTACAAAATAAATTAGCAAAAAGAAAATGTTAAAATTATAAGGAAGAGAAAATATACTTATAGTGCTGTATGTATTTTTTTTAATCCTCATAAGTGGATCCACACAGTTCAAACTCATGTTGTTCAAGGGTCAACTGTATTTTATTGCATTACACACTGAGTGACCAGATTATTATGACCATCCCATCGGTACTTTGTTGGGCCACCTTTTGCCTTCAATACTGCAGTGATTCTTCTTGGCATTGACTCCATGGATGTTGAAAGGTGATGCGAGGAATCTGACACCAGGCCTGATGAAGAGCACTGTCCAGTTCTGTGAGATCTGATGGTTGTGGAACCAGCTGCCTGATGGCTCTTTTAACTTCATCCCACAAATGCTCAATTGGATTGAGATCTGGTGGTTATGGGGGCCACCTCAGCAAGGTAAAGTCTCCCTCATATTCTTAAAACCAATCCTGCACAATACAAGAACCATGCATGGCACATTGTCTTGTGGGAAGAAGCCATCTCCATTGGGATACGCCATCAACATGATAGGATGAACTTGATCAGCAATGATACTTAGGTATGTTGTGCTATTCAGACATTGTCCCACATGAATTAAAGGGCCCAAATCATGCCAGAAAAACATGTCCCAAACCGTAACACTGCCCCCACCAGCTTGATGCAACTGGAAACATGATTCTTCGGACCACGTGACTTTTTTCCAATACTCAAGTGTCCAATCCTTGTGTTCCTGTGCGAATTGGAGAGGTTTTATCTTGGTAACTGCAGACAGCAAACATGTTCAGACAGGCCTTTGGCTTCCATGCACCATACGATGCAGTGTACAGTGAACAGTGAGTTCAGAGATCAGTTGAGAGGATCTCTGATTAAGAACTGTAGTAATTTGATGCACCGTTGCCTTTCTGTTGTCTTGTGCCAGTCTTGCCATTCTCCATTCTGCCCTAACATTGACTGGTCGCTGATGGCCACAATTCACACGTCCAGACCCAGATTAAAGCTGACAGTCCAGTCTTTAAACACTTTAACAATAGCTGCTCTTGAACATTTAACAAATTCAGCTGTTTTACTGACACTCACTCCATGGCTCCAAGTGTCAACAATTATCCCACGTTCAAAGGCTGTGAAATCATGTTGCTTACCCGTATCTTCAGAAAAAAAAAATCACTTCTACGACCTGCTTCCCTATTTATAATGATCTGGTCCTTTAGCAACTTCAGCGCAAAACTATAGCTAATTTGCCTACAAACGTCAGTTGATCATAATATCTGGCCACTCAGTTTATATGACACCCAATTAATGGAGCTATTATTGTTAATATTCCCATCCTAACTAGTTCATTTTAATAGGAATGATACATTTGCATGTCAATAGAAAAGTGAAAAGGAACAAAATAAATGGAAATGAGATTATATGAGAGCTACTCCATTATTTATGAAGATATAAGTACTGATTCTTGATTCTAGTTTAACAAGTCAACAAAACAAATCTTTGAATATTATCTTTAGTTCTATTGAACAGTTTAGGATTGAGAAGCTCAAACAAATTATTTTCCCAAGGCCATTTATTTAATAAGTGTGGAGGCTAAGACTTAAAGCAGTGATTTTTTTTTTAGTTTATATATGTGTTTTTTTCCAATTTTTGATTATTGCCTCTTAGTCTCAATAATCCCACTGTTTGCATTGATATGAAAAATAACCAAAGTATAATACCCAAAACTAAAATGTACATGCTCCCCAGTTATCTATTTTGAAATCATACCATTCTTCAAATATCATTTGTGGGCACCATTTAATTGTGTTTAAATCTTCTTACCTTATAAGTTAACCACAATCAAACTTTACTACTTAATACAACAGTTATAATTTGCATATGCATTTTTTAGATTTTATCTTGAGTCAGAGATTAACTAAAAGGAAAAATAGCAATAAGAATTATAAGCTTAGACCTAGAAAATGATAACCAGAAAATATCCCATAATGTGAGGTCCATCTGCTCTCCAGAAAACCAAACAAACAAGTAAACAAACAATGGGATGACCTTGGAACACTAACACTTATGAATGTCTCTGGAGAAGTGATCAAACATTCACCAGAACCAGATTGGTTCAGGGTCACATTAAGGCCAGAAAGTTCTAATAAATCAAAAATATCATTGGTATCACACAGCTGAAAAAATCCTGTTATTAAAAGAGAAAGAAGGCCAAATATTTTTCTCACTACAGGCCAGATGAAGAATAAAGAAACTCTGAAAATGGGTCAAGAAGATGCAATTAAAGAATGGCTACTAACAATAAATCAACAAACAATAATAGTGTGGTGGAGGCTTTGGGGAGGGGAGAGGGAGAGAAAAAGGACATCTGTGATGCTTTCAACAATAAAGAAAAATAATAATTTGGAATAAAACTATACAAGAGCTTGTAAGGTATGTGCATCGAGTTTACCCATTACCTTTCATTCCATTTGTGAATGATTATACAGAAAGGTAAAATGACTTTGTTAATATTAGCCCAAAATGTGAGTTTTCAACATCCTGCAAAGTTGAGCACAGTCTCAATAAACACTCAGATTTTAAAGGATCTGCTAACTTCCTGATGCATCCATCTAAGATGAGTCCTGCAAACGAATCAAGAGGAAAGGGACAAATAATCCCCACCTAGTATTATGCTTATTTTCTTAAAGCACTTTACCAAAGGGTCCCATGGTTAGATTAATAAACATACCCATTTACTTCCTTCTCTTTAGCTATTAAATTCAATTTAGCAAATGCATATTGTGTATGGATAAATGAAATGAGCAAACACTATTCTGATTCTCGAGGGCATTCACACTTGAAGATGGGAGTTGGACCCTGTAACAATTTACTACAATTAAAAATAATATTAATTAATAATAGAGGTCTATGAAAGAATTAACCAGGATGAGGCATGAAAAGGGGGGCATGGCATAAAAAGAAGGCACAAAAAATTAAATAACAGGAACACAAGTGGATACAGTTCTCAAGTACTAGTCTCTCTCTCTCTCTTTCTCTCTCTCTCTCTCTCTCTCTGGATTACCCATTGAAAATATGGTCCTTATTTTCACAATTTGAATCCCAAAATCCAGTGCTCTGACCTACATCTGGGTGAGAGTTGGAATGATTCCCCAAGTACCTGACACACAACGTGTCACACAGCTGAAAGACACTCAATGCTAGCTCTTGCTGATAATGACATCTCTGATGGGTTATTTATACAGCACATGCTTATAAATGTAGATGACTGATTATCAAAACGTGATTAAGTGAATATTTACAATAATTTACAGAAAAGGTAGCACACACGAGACCTGTTAGAGAAGTTTGTTTATCAGATGGGGTGACCTGAGAAATAGAGCAGAAAAGCATCCATGTCATGAAAGGCATGAAACAAGGTAAGGTGCCAGCTTCTGAGCAAGCATTTTTATTCAAACATGTCAGGTCTGGAAAATAGTGAGGAAATTATTATTTTTAGGGTTCAGACAGTATATTCTCAGCTCTTAGAAAATAGTGAGAGTTCAGTGGGCTTCATGGGGAAAATCTATTACATTATACAGAAAGCAAATGACAAGAGAGTCAGAATCAGTTTTTCATATTCAAAAAAAGAAAGGAAGTAATGAAGGAAGAAAGGAAGAAATCCTTATTTCCCAAGACATAGCTGTATTTATTCAATGGATATAATGTAGACATGAGGAATACAAGAAATCTCCCATATCTTCCTTTTCAAGATAAAAATCATAACATATCACTTAAAAAATAAATGGAGGGTCCTAGCAGGTGTGGCTTGTTGGATGAGTGTCAGCCTTTACACCAAAAGGTCATGGTTTGATTCCAGGTCAGAGATGCAGACTCCATTTCCAGTGTGGGGCATTCAGGAGGCAGCTGATCCATGATTATCTCTCATCATTGATGTTTTTATCTCTCTTTTCATCTCTGAAATCAATAAAAATATATTTTAAAAAAGAAATAAATGTAGAAAATGTCATTTTAAAATTTCAGAAAAAAATGGGCTCTAATAAGTGTTTGAACATGAGAAAAAAAATGTTTTAAAATAAAAAAGAATATTAATTCAAGGAGATAGTGACTTTGAATTTTCATGTTTCATATGCATAGGATATGTCACACTAGAGTCCCAATGCAAGAATTCATGCACTAAAGGGAGGGGGGACTGCCTCAGCCCAGCCTTTGCCCTCTTGCAGTCTGGGAGCCTTCAGGGGATGTCCAAATGATGGCTTAGGCCCATCAGTCAGATATCCCCAGTGCTGCCGCGGAGGCAGGAGTAGCTCCTGCCAGAGCTGCTGTGCTTGCCAACCATGAACCTGGCTCCTGCATTGAGCATCTGCCCCCTGGTGATCAGTGTGCTTCATAGTGACAAGTCATACACTGCATATTAGCCTTTTATTATATAGGATTATTTGAGCTAAAACGAGCAGGTATTATTATTTTAAAAAGACAAGTAAGAGAATATAACTTAAATGTATTGAGTGTCTTCTCTTTCAGACAATATTTCCATGCAAATAATTTGAGAATTGGTCCAAATTTAATTTAAAAGGAAAAAAAAAATAATGTTTGGAAGGCATCAAAAAGCTACTAAAGCAGCCAGGACTTGAGGGTTTCTGAGAAAAGGGAAGGACATTGAGATGAGTCCAGGATTTGGGTGGTGTGTTTACTCCATATCATTTGCTAATTGGTAGGTGGCATAGGACCAAGAGGCTAAAAAGTAGAGCAGAGATTAGTGGCTGGAAGCCTGGGAACCTGAGCCAAGTTGTCTGCCGTCGTAAAGGGAGAGAGAGACAAACATTGAGCTTGGAACACTCGAAACAGCCCAGATTAGAAGCCAACCCACTGGGCAGGAGGAAAGTGCAATAAGGTAAACCCTACATTCGGCAGCTATTTTTCCCCTGCGGCATTTGACAATTTACAAACAGCATGTAATGAGGAGCTAAGAACTGAGCAGTGAAAGCTAAGAACTGGCAAGACAGGAATGGCTTTCCAAGATTTCACCGAGCCTGGGATGCAAGAAATGAAGTCCAGATCTCATAAAAGAAGAGCATCGTGAAACACACTGTAGACTTTGAGTTCAAATCCTGAGAGGAAGAGAGCATAAATTAGGACTTTGTATTGCCTGTAAAAACAGAATTGGTGATTTGGATATTGGAATTGTCAGAGTTACACTTTAAAATAACTTTGATTAGTAGTTTCAAAAAAATATAAAGAATTTTATCAGAAAATAGGAATTTATGACAGGTACCAAATACAAATTTGACAGCTGAAATATAAAAACAGAAATTAATAATTCAGAAGATGAATCCAACAGCAGAAATGTTGACTGTACCAGCTCTAAAATATACATTTTTTTTTCAAAGAATTTTGGACATAAAAAAAAGCACCACATGTTGGGCCTTAATACAGATTAAAATAGAAAATGTTCTCTGACAGTTGTGAAACTAAGATAAAAATATATAGCAAAAATAAAAAGGGAAAATCTTCAATTCTTTGGAAAGTAAGCAATAAACTTCTACATAACCATAAATAAAACAAGAAATTACATTGGTAATAATAAAGTGTTTTGGTATACAACATATCAAACTTGTGGGATTAAACTAAAGGAATGCTTAGTGGGAAATGAATTTCCCTAAATAAGTATATTAGAAATAAAATCTTGAGAAGCAATAAACTTATTAACCATCCCAAAATGCTTGAAAGAAGGGCAAGTTAAGCTCAAAGAAAGTTGAGAAAGACAATGATAAAATGCATAAATTAATAAATTATGTGTACACTAAAAATAAAAAAAATTACCTAATCAATCAATCAAGGAATAAAAAATTTAAATATTCTAATAACTGCTAAGGAAACACAATCCATAATTAGAAATACTTTCAAAAATAAAATTATAGGTCAAGACAACACAAGGCTTACACAAACACTTCCAGAGGTATAAAAAGAGGGACTATTTTAAATTCATTTAATAAAGTCAGTATACACTTATCCTCAAAACCAAACAAGGAAATATTACAAGATAAGAAAACCATAGCCCAATTTCTTTCATGAATCCTATATAATAAAGAGGTAATATGCAAATTGACCCTCACACACTCACACAAGATGGCCACTCCCATATGGTCAAAGATGGCCTCCTCAAGATGGCCAGCAGGGGAAGGTAGTTGAGGCAATCAGGCCAACAGGGGAGGACAGTTAGGGACAACCAGGTCAGCAGTGGAAGGAGGGGAGTTGGTGAGGACCAGGCCTGCAGAGGAGGGCAGTTAGGGACAACCAGGCCACCAGGGGAGTGCAGTTAGGGGTGATCAGGTCAGCAGGGAAGAGCAATAGGGCATGACCAGACATGTAGGGGATGGCAGTTAGAAGCCAATCAGGCTGGCAGGGAAGGGCAATTAGGGGAAATCAGGCCAGCAAAAGAGGACAGGTGGGGGCAATCGGACCAGCAGGGGAGCAGTTAGGCATCAATCAGGCTGGCAGGGGATTGGTTATGGGGTGATCAAGCTGGCAGACAAAAACAGTGGGGCAATCAGGCAGACAGGTAGGTGAGCAGTTGAGAGCCAGCAGTCCCAGATTGTGAGAGGGATGTTCAACTGCCGGTTTAGACCCAATCCCCTAGGAATCCCTTATTGGAGAGGGTGCTGGCTTGGCTGAGGCCCCCACCCCATGTACAAATTTCATGCACCAGGACTCTAGCATAGATATAACATTCCTAAACAAAATTTTAGCAAACAAAATTGATTGATATATAAAAATTAGTCTATGTCACAAAATATTTCACAAAGTCAAGGTTGGTTGATCAATATAAAAATCAATCAATGAATGTCATAAAACTGAATAATTAAGTGCGATCATATAATCATCCCTGTACTGAAAACTGTTACAACTAATGAGTCAATTTACTCAATTGTTGCATATAAATCCAATATTAAACATTACTATCAACTTTATTTATATACAGAGAAAAATAAAGTTGGATAAATGATAGAATATATAATAGCATAAAGAAACATCAATATATATATATATATATATATATATATATATATATATATATATATATTAAATGCAAATTGTCCCCATGGGAGTTTGACCAGGAGACGGGTCGCTCACTATGACATGCACTGACCACCAGGGGGTGGTGCAGATGAAGGAAGGCCCCAGTTGGTGGCCAGCAGCCAGGGAAGGAAGGCCCCAGCTGGCAGCCAGAAGGCCACGATGGGCCCTGATGGCCAGCCAGGCCAAGGTCCCTACCCTTGAATTAATTTCATACACCAGGCCACTAGTACTAAATAATAGCTCTAACAAATTATATAAATTACAGAAATAATTGCAAATAATTACTAAGAAAATAAAAGACCTAATAAATGGTAGCTTATCTTTCTTTGTCTGTATTCTTATAATTTCTTATGCAATTAAGTCCTAGATGCACAATCATCTCTGGTGAAACAAGTGTCTGAATTATTTTGTTTTGAGAAATAGTTTCTAAAATAAAATTTCATTAAAAAAAAAAAAAGTTCTGGTTAAGACACTTAGAGTTTCAGAGTCCCTAATACAGCTTTCATAGAAAAACATAAGTCAATTTTGTAGCCCAGGGGACAACACAATAGGGCTACATGCTACTCTTACTATAATCCATGGACCAGTTATATCATGATGTGGAATATCAGCCCTACCACTCCTCGGCACTCCGACCCCAACTCACATTAAAGTTTGAGAAGCACTTGTCAAAATAATGACATGAGCTTCCCCTACATAAAAGCGTGTATGCTTTAGATACCACACACCCTAACCATCTCAGGTTTCAATTTAGTTTGAGAAGCTAAATTCAGCCGCTTCTATATGTGCATTGGAAAAGTATCTTTCCACAGAAATAGCCCAACACAAGGTCTGATCTCTGAGGTGGAGCACCACCGTGAGACATAAACTCACCAGCACACAGTGTCAGTGGGTGAAAACATGCACAACTTCAAATGTCTAAGGAATCTCTTAGAATAACTTCCCATTCTATGTTTCTCCCATCAAATCCCAAGGTTGCTATAAAAATAATTTTGGATTATAAAAGAAATACAGTGGTACCTCGAGATACGAGTTTAATTCGTTCTGTAACCTTGAGGTGTGGGAAACTATGAGTCGCTGGAGTTGCAGTAAACTGGTGGGTCTTGTGCAGCCAGCTGATCCGCGAGATTACTCCTATCTCAAATGTTGCTTGTATTTCAAAGCAAAAATCGCTCACTCGATGGCTCGCATCTCAAAAATCTCATATGTTAGGGCACTCGTATCTCGAGGTACCACTGTACTTTGATTTTGCCAGTTATGCCAAATGCGTGTTTGAGTTTGGGACATCTAGAATTATGTATCTGAGACTCTCAAAGCCTTCAGATAATAAAACGTCTTGGCTCTGTCCCCTCTTCTTCATTCCTGTCCTCCCTCTGATCTTATTGCTTCTTGCCTACACCATTCTTTACAGCCATCTTCTAATTGATTTGTCTGCCTACCACCATCACGTCCCTCATCGAATCATCCTACACATTTGCCAGAATAATTTTTATTTCCGTTCTAATTGCCTCATTTTTTCTGCTCAAAATAAATTAACACGTAAAATATTCTTTTGTGGTTTAATAAGACTTATGTTTCTTTCAATTCTCCTTTAAGCCCTTTGGTTTCTAAGCCAAAATTAGGGCTCACATTAATAACCATTAACATTATTGATTGCTTACTCCCTGTCAGGCACTATGCTGAGTACTTAATATGCATTATACCATTCAGTGCTCCCTAGAACCCAATGAGGTTTCTGGAGAACTATCAGAGAGATTTGAAATGCGTTTGTTGTATATGGCAAAGCTGCCTTCAACCTGAGTCCCCACATGATTGCATAGTGTAGAGCCTGCCCACTACCTCGTTATACCAACAAGAAAAAAACTATTTTATTTCAACCATTTCATTTTTTTTGTATCTAATCATTACAGAAACTCCTTTATTACAGGAAAGAAAATGAGTCTTAGGTTGGAGAATTTGCTCAACTTTTCAAAGCTAGTAAGTGATATAACTGAGATTGAGTTGAAACCGTCTACGTGGAGAGCAAATGTTTTCAACCACTACATCACAATGTCCCAATGTTACAAGCACCCCAAAAGAGTCAAAGCTCTAATCACGGTCTCCCTTCCCAGCATTAGCACTTTTCTGGCTCTTCGCCTTCAGTGTTTTCCACCTGGAATGCCCTTTCTGTCCTTAAAATACATACTATCCACTGCTCAAGGATCTGCTCACCTGCTACTGCCTCAATGATTAATGGGACCCCGTGTCTGCAAGAATCTCACCATATCCTAGGCTGCTTTTCAGCTTAGACTACATGGTAATCTGTCTTGCTTATAGTTTACCTCCAACTATCATCATCTCCCTGTTCAACAGTAAAGTTTTTGTTCTTTTTCTTTTCTTGTGAAAAGTAACTTGTGTTCCCTCCACAGCCCTTTCCCTTTTTTTTTAACTAGAGGCCCAGCATGCACTAAATCATTTACAGTTAAGGTCCCTAGGCCACTCCCTGGTTCGCCATAGTTCCCCAATGGCAGCATCCTCCAGTTCTCCGGAGACTGTGGGCCAGGGGGAGGGGCCAAGAGATCTCCTTTCTGTCCACTCACCAGTCCCACCCTGCTGCTCCATTTGCCCTGGTTGCCCATTCACCTTGCTGCAATTGGAGACTTGGAAGGGACAAAGAGGTGCTAAATACATCTCATAGTGACTGGTCATTTGGTCATCCTGGTTATCATGGACACTCTCTTTATATATATATATATATATATATATATATATATATATATATATATATATATAGAGAGAGAGAGAGAGAGAGAGAGAGAGAGAGAGAGAGAGAGGGAAGTCAGACTACAAATTTGTTCAACAGTCAATATGAGGAAGAAAGATGGTAAAGCATGGTGACCTACTAAACCAGTTATCCTTTGCCCCTTCTCAGGTCCTCACTTTCCCAGTAGCAGAGTTGCCAGGAAACATGGTTTTGACTAAGAAAAAATAAGGACAAGTCTGCCAAAAAGGCAGACAAGTTTCTTCTAGGAAGTATTTTCCTACTAGCTAAAGAGAGAGAGAGAGAGAGATCATGGATAAAAATCTGTTCCCTCCTTTCTGATTTGGGAGCAGATATGAGAATGTAATTGTTATAGCTGTAAATACCTTCCTAATACCACAAGGTGACTGGCCTAAGGACAAAAATCCATGATTCCAGGAACAGAAGAAAAATACAAAAAGGCCTGATCCTTCATAAAGTATTTTAGCTCCCACACCACCTCAGAGACTATCTATCTACTGACTCTTAGGATGTAAAATAACTGAATGTCTCCATGAGCCACTCTCAGCCATGCATTCATCCAAGCTGGAGTCATTCTCGATACAGAATCACACCTGCAACAGCATCCGACTGCTCACAAATATTCCAGTTCCCCTCCTTCCAGGTTCACAGGAGAATCCCACACTCTCACCTGCTTTGCAGAAGGACACGTGGCCATGTACTTGCCTTGGCTAACCAAGTGTGAGCGGAAGTGGTGTGGTCGCCTCGGGGTGAAAGCTTTAAGGAGCAGCATACACAGCTCACTTGAAGTGTCCTGTGCCTGATGTGTATAAACTGAGTCTCAATTAGCCTCCGTTACTGAATAAATATGATGCACAGAGCTTCTGTAATGACCATTGCTGGGAATGAAGATAGCAAGAAACAAACCTTTGGTTTAAAAAGCCATTGAGATTTTGTAGTTGTTTTAGCCTCTCTCTCTCTCTCTCTCTCTCTCTCTCTCTCTCCTCATCCTGATGTAACAGGATCAGTGGCTGTGAGGTGTTGGCACAGGCTTCCTTTCTCAGGATTAGCTGCATTCATTCATTAAAACATGTTAAATATCAGGAACTGGGAAACCACAAAGTGACTGATCTAAGGACAAAAACCCATGATTCCAGGAATAGAAGAAAAATAGAACCAACAAGAACAGTTTTAAAAATTATTCAATAGAATATTCTTGTGCATGATGGCATTTCAATTCTCACTCTAAGGAAAGTAGGAAGGCAATATTTATTGAATGTCTACCTGACAGAAAACAATAAAATATAAATTGAAGATTCAAGAACATGACTATTGTTCCAAACACAAAATAATGATGGTACTTTTTATTAAAATATATCTCTAGGCAAGAACATTTTAAATAAAAATTTAGGTTAATGCTTGGGGAATGTCATAAAATATTCATTCTTAATAAATACTCTTTTTCTTTCTTGTCAGTGTGAAAAGATGCTAATCAAGTCTTGACCCTTGATTTAATTACTGCTAGCAAAGTTACATCACACATCTTAATTATGTCATAGTGATCACTACCCCCAAAGAATTTAACTATAGATTTTTACCACTGTAAAATGACAGGCTAATTTATATTCAATTGCATTAACTTTGTTTGTATCACAGAAGCCTTTGAAAGTTTTATAACCCAATATCTTTAGAATTAAATGATACCACTTTTTAGAAAAAAATCAATATACGAAATTGGAACTGAGTTGCTGTGATGGTTACTTATGACTATTTTCAAGGCTAGGAAGCCCTGATGTTTGGTCAAATTTAGTCTAGATGTTGATGCGAAAAATGTTTATATGTGATTAACATGTAAATCTGTAAAGTGAGTAAGACAAAAAAATCCTCTGTAATGTAGACGGGAGCCTGAGGAGGGCCTGAGGAGGAAAAGAATAAGAACAGGGAGATATTCTGCCTCCCTGCCCTTGAACTGGAGAGAGCAACATCAACTATTTCCTGGGTCTGTAACCTGTAGTTTTGCTCTACAGATTTTGGACCTGCCAGCCAATCACTACAGCCAGATTTTTAAAATCTCATAGCTGAATAGATAGATTAGATAGATGATAGTTGATTAGCCAAGTCCTTAAAATATTATAGGTAAATGGATAGACCAATTAATAGGTGATGATAGATAGATAGATAGATAGATAGATAGATAGATAGAGATAGATAGATAGATAGATAGATAGATAGATAGATAGATATTTTGTTCTATATATAAATATTGTGTGCTTGTAAGTATGTGTCTACACATGTGCATAAATGGGTTCTGTTTCTCTGGAGATTTTTGACTAGTATGTCAGTTATTTTAAATCTGTCTTCAAGAGTAGTTAAAACTATGGCAGCCAAAATTAGTAGCTATGGAAAATAGAACCTTGGTAACACAGATAGCCCACAAAATAAAAATTAGCCCTAACTCTGAAACTCAGTGTCCTAAGGGTACCAGTTTATAAGGTTTTTGGAGATCCAAAACCAAGAAGCTTCAGCATATAAAAACTTGCATAAAGTCATTCGGCAAGTGTCTAGATCATGCTCCAAATTTGATGACTAAATAAGGTATCGCTTGCAAATCTGTTATAAGAAATTTATAAGTACTAAACCAAAACTTGAAAGACACGACTAAAAGAGACATCACAATATATTAAAGCCTGTGCTTTTTCTTCACAGCAGAGAAAGCACCACACTGAAGAGATTGTTATTATACCATAGATTAGTTCCTGAAATGACACTGCGGAAAATATTTTTAACACTCCTATCATTTAGAAACCTATATTTTTATGTGTTTGGGCACATAAAAGGCATTCTCCCAGGACTCAATGTCAGTGATAGGAAAGGCAGAGGATAATGGAAGTGCATGTTCAAAGTCGAGCATTTCCTTTGAGACTTTGTAGACTTTAGTTCCAGCAACATAAATGACACTTTTATGAATTTGGTGTTATCTGGAGAAATGAGCACAGGCTTTCAAATGTGTGGTCCTGAGCGTGAATCTCAGTTCAAAATACTTACTCAATCTAAGATCATGGGAAATTACTATAATTCTCTATTCCTTGATTTCTTCATATATGAAATAAGGATGGAGAGTATGCCCTTTAAAGTTTAAGAAAATTAACCGGATAATATTCAACAAAGCCTAACCCATGAAAGAGGCAAATATTGAGTAGAGCATTGCATAAAATCCCAGGATGGTGTCATTTCTAGAGAAGTATTAACAATTATATTTTTAAAACAATATTAAAACTTCCTTTAGAGAGAAGTTAAAATAAAATTATAATTGAAAAACATACCCCAAGCATATAATAAGGAAAAAGAGGTTTATGTTCCATCATACAAAGAAAAGGAGAGCCAAGACCGGTTTGGCTCAGTGGAAAGAGCGTCAGCCTGGGGACTGAAAGGTCCCAGGTTCCATTCTGGTCAGGGGCATGTACCTTGCTTGCAGGCACAACTCCAGTAGGGGGCGTGCAGGAGGCGGCTGATCAATGTCTCTCTGTCATCGATGTTTCTGACTTTCTATTCCTCTCCCTTCCTCTCTGTAAAAAATCAATAAAATATATTTAAAAAAAAAAAGAAAAGAAAAGGAGAAACAAATAATACTTGGTCTCTTGAATTTGGAAAGTCACTAAATTGTGTGTGAGGAAATAACAGAGCAAAGGGTAGGCCTCCTAAGATATAAACACAGAAGCTCTTCCCTAGTAGAACAGCTAAAAGGATGTTCTGACATTAAAAATAAACTCTACGTGAGTCAAAAGTGTTCTGGTCTTTATTGGACACTTAACTAAACTTGCATAGGCACATCCTATGAAGGATATTAATGCGTGTGCTTCAAAAGTAGGCTTAACCTTGGTACCATCTTAGAAACAAAAATACTTAGAAAAATTAGCCAGATAACTTGCATGTAATTGAAAATTACCATCACTCCTTCCTAGAGATGTCTCTTTGGAGGGATTTGATACAGGTGTCAGTTATTGGGTAATAGAAAACAATTTACTAAAAAGGAGGAGGAAAATAGATGCCAGCTCTAACTCCTGGTTGTAAGAGTAACAGGAACACAACCGTGGAGTCATCTGGTCATCATATGGTGCCTCAGCAACCTAGTCTGACAAACATCTCTGGGAATTGGATCCATTTCAAAGAGAACAGCAGAAGGAATTAAAGCGCGAAGGTAAAATATGCCTTGCTAAGCAATAAACTGTGTTAATTAACAAGCTGAGCAGAGAAGGCAGTTACTAAAACTGTAGACATTCTTGTAGAGTTGATGAGAGTCCTCGAGCAAATAAGACTTGAAGTAACACAGAGTAGCAGTTTTTAGTCTGTTCATAGAAATAGACGAGAAAATGACAAATGTTTACTCTGCACATTAAACAGAGGTAGGATTAGCCCACGTGGGTTAACTAGCCCTCACACCCAAGAGCTCCAACCCCGGTAATAGTCCTTGGTGAGAGATTCCCCTGAGGAGGCAGTGCGGTAGCGGTGATAATGGCTATTCTTTACTGAGCTTGTGTTATATGCCAGCCACTCCGCAAAGCTGTTCACGTGAATTGTGTCAGGTAATCCCCAGCACCCAGTGGGTAAAGTCCCATTGTCATCCTTCCTCACATGTTTCTATCCTGGAGGTAATAAAGGTCTCACAGCAAGTGCGTGGCAAACCTGGGACTTCTATTTTCTAGTTTTTGAGTATTTATTTTTTAATTCCAAATCCTGTATTCTTAGCACTATGTGATCACTATCAGATCTTGACACGGAGGGATTATACACAAAGGGTGATGCTATAAACAAACCTTTTAACACCTTGTTTTTGTTCATGAAAGCCTATCCCATAGGAAAGCAGCATCGTGACATTTCCCTGCTGCCATTTAATCCCTGCCTCACAAACAATAGCCTGGAACATTTCATTTTATTTATTTACTTAAATATATATATATATAAAACTGATTTTTTACAGAGAGGAAGGGAGAGGAGTGATAGAGTTAGAAACATCAATGAGAGAGAGAGACATGGATCAGCTGCCTCTTGCATGCTCCCTACTGGGGATGTGCCTGCAACCAAGATACATGCCCTTGACCAGAATGGAACCTGGGACCCTTCTGTCCGCAGGCCAATGCTCTATCCACTGAGCCAAACCGGTTTTGGCGGGACATTTTATTTTACTTAGTTCATGTCAATTACATGAATGTTATCATTCCCCTTACAAATAGTATCGAGTCATTTTTTAAAATGACACAGCACATTTTGCATAGATTTGAGAACTCACTGGAACAGTGATTACATTCATACATACAAACTCTAGATGTATATGCATATATGTAATATACTAGAAAATTACATATGCTTATATACATATTTTGAGACTACAAACCATGAACATTTAGCAAGGTGAATCTAAGCCGGCTAGGACCTGTAGCATTCTATTGGTGTTTGTCTATTGTGATGAAACAGCTTTTTTTCTTAACCATTTTTACACAGGCAGATAGAGGCGTATTTCTCTCCACTGCTCCTGACAGTAATGCTTTGCTGAATGCCTTGTTCCATAACTAATTGATTATTTAAAGGGCACGGAGAGCGACTCTGTGAGCTCAAGTTGAAAAGATATAGAAGCTTCGCCCTGCTAAAGTCAAAATACTGTAGAGCATATTAGAGCAAAGCAGTCTTCTGTAAGAGATGAATCCCAGTTGTCAAAATCTATTTTGTTCAAATTCATAAGCAAAATTTAAAACTACTAATAAGTCCATGAAGCAAAAAGCCAGCCTCCCAGTGAAATAAGGTGACATCAAAGGGGAGCAAAGGAACCCGGTCACAGCAAGGCCATTTCCTTAGTCACATTGGTCAACATTATGCTTAGTTCCCTTGAAAAGGGGAACAGAAGACTACTTGATTATCATTTATAATTTATTATGGAAATAATTAGTAATTGCAGTATTGTTCTTGTGCTCAGCGAGTCCAGTCATTCCTAACACACCCTCTTGCCTTCCTTCTAAAGTCCAAAGAAAAAGAACATTGTCTGTCGAGACTGGTTTGGCTCAGTGGATAGAGCATTGGCTTGCAGACTGAAAGGTCCCAGGTTTGATTCCAGTCAGGGGCATGTACCTTGCTTGCGGGCACATCTCCACTGTGGGGCGTGCAGGAGGCGGCTGATCGATGTCTCTCTCTCATCGATGTTTCTGACTTTCTATCTCTCTCCCTTCCTCTCTGTAAAAAATCAATAAAATATATATTTTTTTTAAAAAAAGAACATTGTCACTCTGTAAAAAGGTTCTTCAGCTTTCATAATTTTTCAGAGGAACCTGTGACCCTTCCAAAATATTTAAGAACTACTGAGCTACAGTATGATACCAAGAAAGTATGTGTGTGTCGCTGCAAAATCCACAATGAAAAACAAAGAGTTTCTCACCATTTTAAGAAATAACATGGGAAAACAAGCATTTTTTAGGGTAGGGGAGCAGGGGGAGGAAAAGTAAAAGAGGAAAATACTCTAAGTACTCATAGAAAAAAAGAAGCTTTCCCTCAATAAGGTCCAGAGCCCAAATTATATTCTTCACAATTTTCTTCTGGGTTGTATTTAAAGAGAAATCAATCACCTAAAACACCAAGGCAGCAAATAATCAGGAGTAATAGTGGGCTTGTATTTGTTGCAACATGTTTTTATTATGCATATATTTATCTTTCAATGCCTATAGGTAAATAGATTCTCATCTCTTAATGTTTCAGGGAAAAATAAGGAAGTTATGACTAATTAAGGCATTTAGCAAACATAGTAGAAAGGTCAAAGTATAAAGCTGAGCTCACTCCAAAATTTAAAAACATAATAATAGAAATAGGAAGGAAGACAAAAATTTTAAGAATGATTAGACATTTAAATTGCAGTGTTAAACTACCTATAAGTTGGCCTTTCTCCCAGTGTTCATAAACACACACCAAGGAGGTCTCCGGGGAATGATATAGTCAAATTGTATCTTCCTTCCTTTTATAACCCATTTAAATGGTCACCCCTATTCTACCTGCTCTCATATTTTTTTTTGTTTATATTGTTCAGCTTTCCCTGTAAGCCCATGACCACTAGCCTGTCTGAAGTGTTTACTAAACCAACCTGAAACCAAAGCAAAATAAATTCTAGAATGCTCTTGTTTGCCAGTAAAAGAACCTTGTCCCTGATGCTAAGATCAGTGACTATTTGTCCATTTCAGTTCAGTTACAGCTAAGTCCCCATTTCATGGAACTATGGATGAACAAAAAGAAAAATACTGGAAATATTAGGAAATGCTATTTAAAAAATTAATTGAAAAAAATTGATTAACAATGGAATTATGTTTATTTTAAATAAATACTACATAAGAGAAAAATCTTAACTTCTAAGACTTAAATCACAGTCAGAACTTCCAGTTTCAGTTCCCTCACATAAAATAGAAGTTGTCATTCTCCTTCTTATTAAAAAAAAAAAAAAGGAAGGAAGAAGAGAAGGGTGAAGAGGAGGAAAGGAGGAGGAAGAGACAGAGGAGGAGGAGGAAAGAAAGAACAAACTGAAAATGAGTGATCTTCCTTTATCCTGTCTAAGAGCTGATGTCTCAGAAAACCTGACATTTGGAGACAGAAAATATCTGCCTACATGAAGGAGAAGAACTGGAGCCATAGACTGTAGAAAACATAGGTGGTAACTTTGACAAATTGATGGAGGCTGAGTGTGGACCACTTAAAAGTGAGAAACTCCTGGGGACCCGCAGTCTTAGAAGGGGTTCCACACTTTCACGGGCTCTTATCTTCAGGGTCCTCACAAAGTTCTCATAGAAAAGATTTGAGGAAGATACCCATGTGGCTATTCCCCCATTTCTTGTACCCTGAGCAGAGACCTAAGGAGTCACATTTCTTCTCTATAAATTTATAACACCTTCTTTGCCCCCGAAATTGGATGAGAGGCCAGTGCATGTGTAGTTTGCCTTGGGAATAATGGGCTCTTTTAGTTGATGTTACATTTGTGAATTTTGCAAGCTGTTGCCTAATTGCACAGCAAACAATAACCAACACGTTCCAGGTGTCTTTGACTAGTTTAATACAATGAGATAAAGTGTGGGAATTAACCTATTTAGTGTAACACTTTGGCAATATTAAAAACACATTAAAAATTGCCTTGCCCCAGTAGCAAGGTAATTTTAGCATGAGTTATACAGATAATTTATCAGATCATTCTTTATGAGAGTAATTTTTAATCTGATTTGGTGTAAATTAGAAAAAAATTAACTACTAATCAGGTAAAAATATTAAATTTAGATAGTAATTATAATTCCAAAGAATTAAAATGATATGAAAGAGGATTTATGAGGGTAGATTAAAGGAAGAGTATATGTTATCTGGGAAAAGAGGCCATCCTCCAGGCACATTAATAATAATTATTATATACATGATAGATTATGATATGCAAGATGTTGACCAGCTGTTCCTCATTTCCACTGAGTACTGACTAGGAGGAAATATATTTTAAAACGCAGCAGAATTTTAAAAAATAGCAGCAACAATGTTTTAGAAGATCCTTTTGAAAGTGAAGAGCAATTATTAACATTTAAAAGTGTAATTATAGGAGCTGTGAAGTTTCCATTCTCAAGAGATGTGTCATAGTTTAGAATAGAGATCAAGTCTAATGTTTAAACACTCGATGGCCAGTAGAGTCCTTACCATGGAGAATTTTACCCTCTCATGTTAAAAACTTCCCTATAAAACTAAACTACTACAGTTTGACTTTAATATTTCCTCTTTTGAGAGATGCTATTCTCCTTATGGGTTTCATTGTTATCACATTTTCACATCTTATTTATTTGTGATTCACCTGCTTTTTTTTATAAATAGCTTGCAAAATCACACCGAGCACTACATCATCTGTCATCATCTTGTCCAGCTTACTTTTATAATCACCTACTACTTTCCAATGCCTGCCATATCCCCTTTAGTCATAGTGGCCATTGTGTGCAAGAATAGGCTAATACTATCCACACAGTGTGGTTCAGTGGTTGAGCATGGACCCATAAACCAGGAGGCCACAGTGGTTTGACTCCTAGTCAGGACACATGCCTGGAGTGTAGGCTCAATCCTCAGCAGCAGGCATGAAGGAAGCAGCCATTCAATGATTGTCTCTCATCATTGATGTTTCTATCCTTCTCTCGCATACTTTCTGTGAAATCAATAAAAAATACATAAAGAACATGCCACCCAACTGGCATGGCTCTGTGGTTGAGCATCAGCCTATGAACCAAGAGGTCATGGTTCAAATCCTGGTCAGAGCACATGCCCAAGTTGTGGGCTGAATCCCCAGTGGGGTACATGCAAGAGGCAGCCTATCGATGTCTCTCATCAAAGCTTCTGTCTCTATCTTCCTCTCTCTCTAAAAACCAATAAAAGCATATTTAAAAAAAAAATAGACAGACATACACACATATAGAAACACACAAAATAGGTATCTGAGGATTAAAAGATAATGCTGATATAGGTTTTACAGAGACTTGCAACTCCAAACAATTCGCTGAAAATTTCCTGTTAGCCTTGATATATCATGTTATATTTACTAGTGATTCCTTGTCCTATTAATCTCAACCCAGACTTAATGATTGCTACTTGGCAAGTGAAGGAGGGAAATTATTTTAAAGACTGAAACTATTGATTCAAAGGGGGGAGGGGGTATGTAAATGTGTCACACAGAATGGATGTTAAATTGGGTTAAAATTCTCACCGATTGCTTACCCTTTGCACCCATTCTAAAACCACACTATGTGTTAAGCAAGCCACATCATTTACTAATTTTTTTATAAACCCAAGAACTAAGCTAGGTGCTTTACATTTATTTTCTCTAGTCCTCTAGTAATTGTTATACAATAGATATTGTTATCGGATTTCATGAAAAATAATAATAATTCAATTAAAGAGGTTAGCTAAATTCTACAAACTCACACAGCTAAATTATAGAAAAGCCTGGATCCAAGCCCAGGCTGTCTGGGTATTTTAAGACCCATGTTCTTCCCATTATAGTAAGCTGCCTCACTCAGTCATGGTTGCTGGCCGCTGAGAGCAAGGGCATTGTTCCAGATCACCAGTTTGATAGTCATTTGCCTCCATGGTAGCCACCATGAGAGTGAATCTGGGGATGTGGGAAAAAAACTAGAAACTCCTTACACCTCTTTTCCCCAGTCACATCATGAGTATGGGTAAGACTATAGACCACCACATCAGTGCCTGTTTGACACTGTTTCCTCTGCATGTTGATCTTTCAGGTGAATGGCGGTATCAGAAGCAAACACCTCCAGAACCAACCACCAGACATGTTTGAGAAGCTTCGGAGGATCTAGACTCTGGGCAACAGCGTAGCTGCTGGAGTTCCTCAGACCTGGAGAACACTTCTTTTGTTTGCTTTACTAGTATTTTGTCGCAAACTAACACGAAGGTCTCACGGGATATCAATTACATTTCAAGACCTTAAAAAGCCGCCACCGCATTATGTAGGACTTCTACACACAGGTGTTCATCTGAGCTTTTTGTGCCTTTTGGTTAACGCTCTCATCCTCTGCTCTTTACACTTCACCCTTGCCTTCCCTGTGCCTACAACCTCTGACACTCACTGGCAAAACTTGAGATCCAGGTATTGAAGATTCCCCAACTAATTATAAACATAACCATTTCTTCGTGAACTACTCATTCCCAATCCTGGAATTTGAGTCTGTGTGAGCTCACAAACAAAAGCGAACACCAATCAGCTTTTCCAAAATATAAAGCCCTCGGCAGAATGGCATATTTTCTCACCAGAGACCTTTCCAACAATGGTGATCATCTTTTTGAAATATTAAGAGAACTCCCTTTAGCTTTTTAAGGAACTTATTCCTGACACTCCTGTATGCCAGCATCGTCATTTTGCAGACATTCCCTAGGTTTTAAAAGAACTAAGTATCTTTTACAGGATGGTACATACTTATTTGGCCCGTGTGCTGAGGTGTTTCTGTGTTTATTGAAGACAGATTTTTGTTTCACTCTTCCTGGTTTGTTGGCTTTCAAAGCTCTCTACCCCCATAGGAAGCCATTTCGACCTAAAGAAGCCACTCTTCCAA
>PVJN01016424.1:0-42419 GCA_004026805.1 Lasiurus borealis
TATCTTTCTCTTGCTATTGAGAATATTTGCCATCATTATTCTGAACTCTAGTTTGATAATAGCCTTATCTCCATTTCATTTAGCTCTTCTTCTGAGGAATTCTCTTGTTCTTTCATTTGGGATTTGTTTTGTTGTTTCCCCATTTTGGTTGCCTGTTTGAGTTTGTGTTTACATAAAAAAAGTATTACGTAGATCTACTACACCTCCCAATCTCTAGTGCATGACAGTGTCAGATGCTGTTTCTGACTGGCCCTGAATACCCTGTTTGGAGCCATCAACAATCCACAATTTGTGGCTCCCTCTACTGGGGCTGGGTGCCTTTGGAAAAGACCAAGATGTGCACCAAGATCTGTTTTTCCTAGTCGTGGACCCCAAATTAGATAAGGCAAAGACTCAAAGCCTCCAGAGACCTGCCTATGCCTGTAGTCTGATTTTATTCAGCCTTGATTAACCTCAGGCTATTGACCACAGGGGGAAAGGTTTTCCAACAGGATGGGGCAAGTGCTTTTGCCTGCAGGCTGATTGTTATTCTCAGTCTCTTGATGAGCCTCAGAAATTCCACAGGGTGGGGCAAGGGGTTTTCCAATAAGATGTGTCAACTGCCTCCCCACCTAGGCAAAAACCACCTAGAAAGCAAAGTTCTGTAGGAGAAAAATATCTCCCCTAGCTGAGTATTCCTCTGGAAATTCAGCTGCTGTCTGTGGGCAGCTCTTTTGTGCCTCAGCACTTTCTATCAGTCTCTATGTGGCCTCTACTTGCCATCCTGGGTTATCAGGCTTCTATTTGGTTAGTTTTCAGTTGTTTATTTAGGATGGTGTTTCTGTATTTTAATTGTAATTCGAATTTGGTTCTGGGAATATATTATTTTGGAATCTCCTATATCTCTTTTTGTTTCCTTTCTTCTTTTTTCCTTCCTTCCTTCCTTCCCCCACGCCCCCTTTTTTTTGGAATGCTTCTTGTATTTCTTAATTCACTATACAGTTTATTTGACTTGGTTTTCAACTCAGTACAGAATCCCAGCTCTCTGAACCATGAAAACCTAACTCAGGCTTCCCCAGCAACAACAATAGGATCTGGAAGCTTACCACCTGGATTGGCAGGAGTAGATATAAAAACTCAAAATGCTAAACACAATGAGGTGCTAGATGTCAAAGAGCCTTTTACTTTCCTGGCTTCACTTTCTAAAAATATAAAAGGAAAACAATAATATCTGTCTCACAACTTCATGGAGTTTGGAGAACAAAAAACAAAACAAACAAACAAAAAAACTCTGGATATTAAAGATGCTTTGGAAAAGTAAAAAAAGTATTACCAGAAAAGCAAATAAGTACAGGTTTTTTTTTTTGTTTTGTTTTTTGTGTGTGTGTGTATCACAGTTTCCAAGACATAAGCAGTATGACCACAGTATCTGGACAGATTGCTTATCAGAAACTTGATCACAGTGAAGATAAAAGCAAAGAGAAAGTTAGCAGCATGTGGATACATGTCTGATTATGGGAGGACAATACAAATAAACATTTGGACATGAAAATGAGGAATGAGGGAACACCAATCAGACCATGTTTTCTCAGGATGAAACCAGGTATGGTTTGTAAAGTGCATTTTACTTTTAGATGGACAGGTGACATATGTTTTTGTTTTTTGGATGAAGTTCCAACTAATTTAATAGAAACCACATCTTGGCTTCTAGCTTTTCCACTTAAAAAGAAAATAATGGAAGCATTTTGAGGATCTAAATGAGTGACAGAATGGATTATAATACATTGAATACAAAGGAGTCCATGAGTTCATGATGACTTAAAAAAGTCTTTTTCAAAGGTCAAAATGGAGAAGAAGGGAAAATGATTCTTTACAGATGAATGTTAAAGAATGCTGAATGTGGAAGAATTAGAGACACACCATTTACAATTATCACAGTGCTGACTTAGCAAGTCCCCATTGGAGGCCAAGAGCATTGGGTCAAAGATTTGGGAAGCTGCAGAGACAAGCAGCTTCCATGTGTCAGTTCCAGACAAGTGGCTAATCACTCAGGGGAGAAATGAAGAGAAAACTGGCAGATACCACCTTCACCAACACCAAGGCATGCGACAGTGAAGCCTCCTGGTGAGACAAACTGGGAAGGACTCCACATTGCTTATGCAGTGTTCCTGCCACAGGAGATTAGGTTAGACTAGAGCAGTGTTTCTTAACCTTTCTAATAGCGCGACCCTTTAATACACTTCCTCATATTGTGGTGACCCCCAACCATAAAATTATTTTTGTTGCTACTTCATAACTGTAATTTTGCTACTGTTATGAATCGTAATGCAAATATCTGTGTTTTTAATGGTCTTAGGCTCTACAGCAGTGGTTCTCAACATGTGGGTTGTGGCCCACAGTTGAGAACCCCTAGCAGGATTGCCTAAGCCATCAGAAAACACAGATATTTGCATTATGATTAATAACAGTAGCAAAATTACAGTTATGAAGTAGCAACAAAAATAATTTTATGGTTGGGGGTCACCACATATGAGGAACTGTATTAAAGGGTCGTGGGATTAGAAATGTTGAGAACCACTGGACTAGAGGCTCTCAGGCTGGTTTTAGCAGAGTAACCCCAAGAGCTCATAGAGAGTACAGGAGGGCCCCGCCGACTGAAGCAGACAGGATGAAATCAGTGTGGCTCTCTATTCTCACCAGGTTCCCAGGTGACTCTGATACATGTCCAGCATGATACATGTTTGGAATTGCTGACTTAGACACATCCATATTTCACAAATTGAATTGAGAGGTAATCTGCCAGGCAATGGACTTATACTCTCAAAAATACCAGTGCAAAAAAAGCCAAAGAAAGATTGGGCACCTATCTCCAGTTCTGGAGACTCAAGTGTCCTGAGGATGAAAAGCAGTGAGTGATCCTGGACTGGGTCCTGGATCAGAAAAGAGGAAAGGCTATGGAGAACATTATTGATACAATTAGAAAAATTTCAATAATAACTACACATTCAACAATAAATACAGAGTAGATATACACAATTTGTGAAATATGGGTTAGATCTCATAAAATACTAAGCTGCACAGCAGGCAGACATCTGTTCAGCTCATTACTGCACAGCCAGCAGCACTTGTACAGTGCCCGGCACAGAGTGGACATAATAAATATTTCAACAAATTCATTTATACTTAAAAATGAAGTCTTTTGATGACAATGCTCTACCAAATGAAGTTAAAAAAAAATCATCAGGACTGAGTCTCCTTCTCCCTAGTTCTTACTTTTACTTTCCTCCAATTTTGAGGTCTTGAGGTTCCATTTTATTCCTTTTAAGTGCAGGAAGAATGAGATTGTTACTTGGTCAATATCAGAAGACAGGCTCCATAAACCCTTTATATTCTTATTGATTTCAAAGAAAAAGGGAGAGGGACAGAGAAATAGAAACATCAATGATGAGAGAGAATCATTGATTGGCTGCCTCCTGCACACCCCAAACTGGGGAGCGAGCCTGCAACCTGGGCAAGTGGCCTTGACTTGAATTGAACCTTTAGTCCACTGGCCGGCACTCTATCTACTTAGCCAAACTGGCTAGGGCTCCATCAATCATTTTTATAAACTCTTCCACCAACATATTTTCAAAGCAAGGGAGTGAATGTCTAAGACACTGCCCTGAAATTAAAGGTGTGGTGATCCAATTGTTCTGCAACACAAGAAAGGCAGGGAGTCTAACTAGGTCAGGTTTTGCTAATGAGTGTGGAAGTTCAAGGCACCCACATCTGATAAGTATGCTGGGAGACAATGAGCGAACAGATGAATCATCATCATGAATAAAGGCTCAGAACCCAGCTCTCAGCTGCTGCTCTTACCCTTGTGGAGCAGACTTGAACCACAGCATTCTAATTGCTCCAGTGCACACTGGCATCCACTTACAATTACAATTTGAATTTGTAGGTGAGGAGTATTCTGATGGAAACTAGTCATATATAGTTTTTTAAGTACAAGGTGCTTACCAGATAATCAAGGATGATTCGAGGGAGAAAAAGATGGATCAGGAGCAAGAAAGTTATGGTCATGATGTTAAAACTGAGCCTTTGAATGAAGAAACCCTGCTAACATTAACATCCTCTCTGGATGGTTTGTACAAGTAGACATTCAACAATACTTTTATTTTCAAGACTATTATGTATTCATCTGATTGGGCTTCCCATTTATAATTTTTTCCCCAATAGGACACATTTCATTGAACATATTTTCACCAGCATTTTCCCTTTGTGCCATAATTGTGGTTGCTTATGCTTAAATAATTTTTATAACTCAGAGTATTTTATAGCAGTCCTCTTGGAAATTTTAGAATAATAGTGCTAAGAACAACAACAAAAACAAGAAACACTTAGATGCTAATTATCTGTGCTAAGAGGTTGACACAGGTGGATTCACTGAATTACCAGGACACTCATTCCACATGATTTGCGTCTTCAAGGATGTCAACCTAAGCATTTTCAAAAGCTAGCAATGTACAATGTAATTTGATTTATAAAATAAATTGAGAAAATTACTTACAGGGTCTTTTTATCTAATCTTAGGGTTTAAAATTTTATATTTTCAGCTGATTGAACCTTCTACTTCCTACTGCCATTCAGGCATTTATCATAGTATTTTTAAGATTTTTTTTGAGTCAAATTTAGCTGTAATGATACTCTTATAGCCCATTTCTGAGGCAATGGTTTATCAAAAGTATGAATATTGGGTTTAAATGTTTTAAGATAATTCATGTTAAGTGCTGCCATTGTGAAATGCAGGGCTTCCAATTGGATTGTCAGTAGCTCCTTTCAATGAATTCAGCGAATATTTGAGAGGCTACTTGTGCTGGCAACACATCAGTGAACAAAGACTCCTTTCTGTGTAAACCCCTTCTCCCCTGGCGGTGCCAACTGCAGGGTGTTTCCTTGTCCCGCACTCCATGACCATGGCCTTTTTCATGGAGGACCCAAAATCTTCCTCTTTACCATCCGCAGGGTAGTCCCTGAGGATTAAAATTGGCAGGTATTATAGCTATTATAATGGCAAATGCACAAGGCAGCGTATATCTGAAAGTCCATGGCTTGCGACACATTATTTCCATGTTAGGAAAACAGAGGGAAAGCCACATAAAACAGGCAAGGTGCAGTGTTTATTATAAGCTTTCAACAGCCCTTTAAAATGCGGCACTAGAATTCTTTGTTCTTATTGCACCCACTCCTTTTCAAACCAACTCTGATGTTTAGATTAGTGACTCCACTTCGTAAATATCAATGAGAAAGCATGCTCACCTTTCCATGGACAGAATTTACAGCCTGCACAATTCAATTTCTGATCCTTTAAATCATTCTAGCATATTGAAATGAGCTTGAGGATTCACACACACACACACACACACACACACACACACAGACTGACATATGCAAACACCCTTAAACTCCAAAGGGTAACAACACTCTGTCAGGTTAGTAGATATGTCAGATATATTTTAGTTCTTCATAACGACTCACATTGTCAGTTGTTAAACTAGATGGAGTAATCCCAGGATGAGAGCCAGGTGTATGGTTCTGATAGAAGTGGACTGGTTACAGAGGAATCGCCTTAAGTTCTGAGGTTACACTGAGCTGAGGCGAATGTCTCTCACTGAAGCCATTACAATAGGGGCAGTAAGAGGCCTTCCCATGAACGTGCACTTTAAAAACCTCTTTGATAAGAGCAGGCAGCTGGAGGAGCACTAAATTATCAAAACATCTTCCTAGGTTTTAGGAGAATGTTTCTTAAAACACAGTCCCATTTTGATTGTGCAGGTGCTCATTGTTGACTGTTGGGTTGGTGTGTTTCTCCAACTGTTCATCCATCCCGGCTCTGCCCACATGACTCTGCTGGCTCTGCTAAGAGGGAAGCAGGAGAGTCCCTGTGATCTAGCTGAACGGGAGGGGGGGGGGGGGAGGGAAATCTATTGGAAGAATCTATCGGAAGAGTTGGCACTAATATTTTAGGATGAACTGGACTCCCTCTGTATACACTCACAGCCTTTGAGGCAATCAAAAGTGGATGACTTATTTTCTTGGAATTCCAAGAAAAGATGCATGAAGCTAAGAGCAGAGCTGCCTATCTTTGTAGCTGATTTCACAATGATTCTCTAAATGTCTCCAAAGGCAGCTCCAGTGACTAGCGCAGCAAAGGTGAATGCCTGTGCTTGAAATTTGACCAGGGAGGTAGTGTTCCTGTTGGCTCAGCATATGAAGTTCAAAGGATACAAGTACCACAGCAACTCTGGAAAATTGAGTTTAGGGGCAGAAGCTCTATGGTAAGTAGTGAAAACAAAATAAAATTGAAAGCTGAAAAAGTTTTATTCTATGATTGTTACTCAAAACTAATTTTCAAATTAATTTGATCTTTTCACAAGTTCATTTTGAAAAATTTGATCCATTACTAGTGTAAACTACATGTATTTTGCTCACTTGACCAATATTTACTGGGGCCTCTGGTGGATGCTAGCTCTATGCCAGTGGAGGGGACATAAAGATGAATTGCAGCCAACCCTGGTCCCAAGGAGTCAGGTTCTGGAGTGGCAGACATGTAAGCAAAGAGTTCACCACAGTGAGCAGAGAGTTAGGAGGAAACAGGCTGTCCTGGAAGCTGGGAGAACTGAGCCCTAGAGGAAGTGGTGGCAAAGGCGCACCCAAGGCCAGGAGCGCAGTGATTAGGGGCAGGAGGGCCTTGGGCTGAGTCTGAGGCAAGGGTGGAAACTTGCTGGAGGGAAATGAAAGGAAAGAGAAAGGCATTCAGCACAGAAATGAGAACAGAAAACAGAGAAAGACCTTCAGCAGAGGCGCAAGCAGATCAAAAAGGCGGGGAGCTTCAGAAAGACAGTGTTAATCAGGAGTGAGGAGTCATTTCAGTGTGACCACAGGGTGAGTGTGGGAAGAGGCTGGAGTGATAAGCTAGGGCTGTATGTTCTATTAAGGGGCTTGATATGTAACAGCAGTGGTAATAATAGCAAAAATATTAATACCAAAACAGTCCGTGCGCAGATACTATTCTACATCCCATGTATATATTATCTTATCCAGTTAGGTAGGAACTGATATTACCCCCACTTTACAGTTGGTAAAACTGAGTCTTAACAATGTAAGTAACATGCCCAGGTTAGAGCCAACGTCAGGCCTTTGAACCCAAGCATACTGGCTTCTGTCTAAACTCAACACCAGTGCACTATACAGCTTTTCTAGGGAGCAGGGCAGGCTAAGATATTAAGTGTGGGAGGTACAAAGTCTTGTTGATTTTATGTCCTAAAATGCCTCAATCTTGCCATCCATTTGCTCATTCTTTAATCATCCATACGTTTGGGTATTTATCCACTCAACAACCTTTTACCTAATATCCGGGAAAACACTTGGAGATTGCAACATAAAGAAAACCTGGTCCCTACCCTCAGTGTGCAAATTTATATTTAATGAAACACCTGTGAATTTTCAAAGTTTCTCTGCATCCTTCCCTGTGTTGTACACTGATTTTATAATCCAAGACTATAAAGAATATAGGAAGAAAAGTGGGCAAGGTGAGGTCAAAGTAGCCAAATAGATCGTATACTAGTAAAAAGTGAAAAGTCTAACAAAATGTAAAATGTCAGCAGTAACTGATCTTAACCAAGAAAAATATACATTCAAAAGAAAGAAATAGGTCAAAATAATGCAATTAATACTCTAGTACTGGAATTCTTTCTTTCTTTTTTTTTTATTGCTAATTCTTTTTTATTTTTGGATTGATTATAGTTTTTAGAATTCTCTGAATTTTCTTCAATCAGAAAAGCCGATTCTGTCCATTGCCTTTAGTTGCCTTTGCTTTCCTCGGAAAAACTTCCATTCTGCTTTGTCCAGTGAGAATGATGACAGAGTTTTTCTAGTGGAGAGAATGTGATCAACAAATGTCTATTCTCTTCCTACAGCTTTAAAGAGGCAAAGTTTAATGATACAATAACTATTTTTGCCTTTGCTTTCCTGATTGAAAACTAATTCAAGCTTTTTATGAAAGAATCAGAGTCTTGGTGCATGAAAATTCATGCACTGGAGTGTGTGGGGGGGTGGTATCCCTCAGCCAGGAGCCCTCAGGACAAAGCTATGATCAGGGAAAGGTGACATCCCATCACACCTCTGTTGTTGCCACTGCCAGCAGCGCAAGTCTTGGCTGGCCCTGGTTACCTGAGCCTTGGGTGTCCCTGGGCAGCTGGAAGGCTGAGGGGACTAGGGAACCTGGAGGCAGGCTCACAGAGCGGCCAGGCCTGCCTGGGGATGGTCCCAGCCTTGCCACATGCCTGCCACTCCTGCCACCCTGGTGGAGTGGCTGGGTGCCACCATCTTTGAAGGCATGGCAGTCAATTAGCATATTTCCTCCTTATTGTCTGTGGGCACCACCACTTTTCGATGGCATGAAGGTCAATTAGTATATTCCCTCTTTATTAGATAGGATATCACTTAGCATTCCTAGAAAGGCAGAGCTCTTCCATAAAACCCTCACTCCAGGAAGTAATCACTATTTACACCCCACTATAGATTTTTCTAGTTTCCCCCACGAGTACATTTTATATACATAAAAGCAAATAACAAAGTTAAAGCAGTCACCCAGGTTTGCTATTCTGTCACTTAGTCCTTTGTTAATGTCACCATTCGGTCTGGGCATGTTTCAGATTGGTCATGTTATTCTGCCCTCGTTAATGGCTGCACAGGATCCTAGCATATGAATGGCTTGTAATTTACTTAACTTCTGTTGAAGTGCATTTAGGCAGTTTAAGTTTCCCACTATTATAAATAATAATCAAGATATTTATTTGTTATAGTTCAGTAAGTCTTGCAGGGATTTTTCTTGAAGTTGGTGGAGTGTGGGGTGGAGAGATACGCTCTCATTTTCATGGACATGGGGCCAAAGTGCCCTCAGCCACGTGGGCCTTTAGGAGATATTCGGAGCCTCCCCATTCCCAGTCAGACACTAGGGCCACTGAGGTTCTGAGGACACCCCGCATCAAGCTGCAGCTCCAAAATGTGGGAAGGGCGTGTTGCCCACAGTGAGAAACACCAACTCTGCTAAAGACAGGGCACATTTAGCAAGGTCTTGATCGAGAAAGGGGCAAGAGGGAGGGTAAAAATAAACAGGATGGATAGCCTGCAATAACTACTTTTCGACAGAATTACCATGTTTGGCTCATGTGTAACTCTACATTTCTTCAAGGCACAAAGAGATGAGTGCTAATGAGAAAAGAAAGGGAGCATAATGACATCGAGTGAGGCCTATGGACTCATTTTGATATGGTGTGTCTTGCTCAGCCTGGAGGTGAGGCCCTGACTGCCTCAATAAACAGGTCAACTTCTCAACTGATTCCAAAAGTTTTATTCAAAGAACCAGAATAGACCTAGGTTTTATCTTGTGGCCAGCTCTAACATAGGGCAACACCCAGGAGACTCACAGTTATATATTTTTGCTTAATTGTTTAATATGACAGAATATATTTAGGACTATTTTTAAAAGTGTGATCAGCAGTCCATTAAGAAGCATTGTTTGAAAGAATAATTTCATGTGCAAGTAAGTTTGGAAAATATTGGGTTAAAAAATCACGTTTTTATGTTGAAGAATTTCTTGAAGCATTTAATATATCAAAGTATATGATAAAACCCAAGAAAGTGGTCTAATATTCAACATTTCTTAAGCTCTTTTTGGTATGAAAATAACTTATGATCATGAGATAGATTCTTGAGCTATAGATTTAAAGCACAGTCTTTGTGTAGTGTGTGTGTGTGTGTGTGTGTGTGTGTGTGTGTGTATGTGTGTGTGTATAATTACAAAATTCTGATTCTGTTGGTGAGATTTCATATATTGCAGAGCTAAGGGAATATTCCAAACTGCTTTTCATATTATTGTAGGAAGGAGTAACACATAACATTAGGAATTCTGGGTATGCTCATATTACAAGGTCCCAGCATCTTCCACAAATATATCATAGAAAGTAATATCAGACATATTGCCTTTAAAATGAACACAATACACACACACAAATGTACAAATGAGAGAATCTTTAGGACAGGCCACAGGAAGGTACTAGTGCTAAATATTATACTATTGATAATGAGTGCTCATCAGAAATCCTAGCCCTTAGTAGGAACATTAGTTTTTATTGGATGAAGACCTGTGGACAGATAGTATTATTTTCCGGAGCCAAATTGCCTAGTGATTCCTCCACTGCTGGTGAGTCATTTCACCAGGGCCAGATTGTTTACCTTATTTACGCTCCCGTTGCCTCACTTGTTAAGGTAACCATACAGAACAGCGTGCATTGTGAGGATTAAATGAGTTAGTACATGTGAGAGCTGTGCTTGCTCCAGGGCATCCCACCCTTGCACATCTCCGCCACAGAGCACCCCTCTTGCTTCTCCACGTTTTCTGCCTTTCGTTATTATGATAGTTGCATTCACATAAGGTGGCCAACACTGTTTTAATTTTCCAAGCATGTCTGCAAGTCACTGATTAAAAAAAAAAGGGGGGATGGTAGCAACGAATGTGGATTGGTTACTGAAATCACAGATAAGGTCCAGAAGTCTGCAAAGACAATAATTGGGACAAACCTAAGGTCGTTTGTGCAATTAGGCTTTTGCACGTTGGCAACAGGCTGCCCAAAGTGGACCTCAGCCCATGTGCCGAGTGCTCCCAGGACCCCAGGTCAGTTTCGGTGTTTCCCCATCATCGCCACCTGGCATAGGTGCTTCTTTGTGAAGGCAAGGTGTGTCCTCAGCATTCTCACCAAGGAAGCCAAACAGGTTCAAGGGCCCTCCCTTGCATGACAACTCAGACAGCAGCTCTCTCTCTCGGAACACTTGATCCGAGTGGCAGTCCTACCTGGCTGGCTCCACTCCACAGGAGGCAATGCCCTTCTGAAACACCCCCAGGGCTGCTCTGTCCTTGGCCAGGCTGTGCAAGTCAACTGGTCCCTAACGCCTACAGGCACCTTACTAACAACCATGGCTGAGAGCAATAGCATATACAACAAGGTTTGGAGTAAGAGCAACGCTGAGGATGCCATGGACATGCCCGTCCTCCCACGTGCAGTGGAAAGACAGCCCTGGCTCATCGAGCGGCAGCAGATGCAAAGGTTAAACTCCCGGGCTCTGGCTGGCATCATGCTGCCTGGGATGAATCTCAGCTCCTGCACTTATTAGCTATGTGACCTTGTGTGTGTTACATAAGCTATGTACCTCAATATTCTCATCTGTAAAATGGGAGATAATAATAGCTCTTATCTAGTAGGTAAGTTACAGAACTTACCTAATAGGATTGGCGTGGGAACAAATGAATGAGTGTGCACAGTAAGTGCCCAGCTAATTACATATCAGTTGTGATGGCCATTCTGCTCTGTAACAATAGTCCCTGACTTCGAAGTTACAAGAACACCTTTATTTCCTCAGAGCAGTGACTAAAAGGCAGCTGAGGTGAATGTGAGGTGCCTCTAAGGACCAGGGTCTCCTGACTGTGTCACTTGCCAAGGACACTTTTCCCACCTACAAGCTCTGTAACCTTAAATGAATACTTAGCCCTCTGCACCTACATTCTTCTAGTTGTACACTGGAGTCATACGTTTCCTTCTTCACAGGCTATGATGGGAACACATGTAAATGTGCACCACCTGGCACAAGGCTGGCACACAGGAATGCCCAGAAATATATGCCCTTCCCTCCCATCAGTCTCCAAGCTGAGCTGAATGACATACCTTCCTCTGAAATGACACTACAAGAGTAATCTTGTCTCTGGATCTTGACCCACATTTCTCAAAGTGAAGTTGAGCATGAATTGAAACATGGCTCCATTTTTAACATGCAGCCCCAGGTTCCTCAACCATGGTGTTTGGGAAAATCCCCCTGGGAACCTGTTGGAAAGGCTGGCGATCAGCTCCCTCCTCAGTTCTGACTTTGTGGTCTAGAGAAAGGCAGAGAGGCAAGAGTTTGCTCACTAAAAATGAACACTTGTTATAAATCCGATAAAAACAATCAAAAGTCAGATAGTGAGAAATGCTGTCTAATTTCACTTGGAAATGGGGAATGTGGCTCAGTGTGGTGAACCTTTCCTAAAATCACACAGCTGGCAGGGCCAAGAGGTGCCCCGGCCCTGAGCCTTTCCTTAGCACTGCATTCCTTTCTCAAGATCAAAATAGCATGATTTTTAACATATTTTCCTAGACTGAGATGATTGTAGGTCGTGGTGGACAGAAAACAGAAACACTTGGTCACTGGAAGTGCATTATAAGGACAGGCATACAGTATACCAGGTCTTGTCACAACTGCTGCTGAGCTAGATTTTTGTCTTGTGGTGGTCACTTCGTAAGGTGTCCAGATGTCCAGTCACTGTCTTCACTGGAAACTACTAGTAATATGATGTTGTATGTCAACTATACTTTAATTTAAAAAATTGTGGTTTCTAATATTTACCCATATTGTGAATTTGTAATTCTATCTACTCTCCCAAAGAGTAAACTAACCACTGTTATTTCTTAAAAAAAAAAAAAAAAAAAAGAACCAGCAGAAAAATTAAGAAATCCTTGAAGTGTCCCCAGCTGTAAACAGTCTCAACAGTGCTGGCAGGTAGTAAGTAATGCTTGAGTATATATCCTGCATGCATTTAGCTCTGGCCATGGTTGAATCTGGTCTATAAACTACAGCTTCATAATCAAACTAGTTCCCAATGATTACTACAAAGATTAGAGAAAAAAATCCAATGGGCTTTTGATTTTTTAGAATATTAGAATGGATATAAACATTTCTTCTTTATGGCATCATTCTTTGATAAAAACTGCAGCATTACTAAATGTTGGTTTTAGAATTTTGGATATTCAATTTCTCAGTGTATATAGATACATTTCAATACTCACTAGTCAAATTATATATCAGATAAGCAGTTGTTGCTTGTTGCCTATCTTCTTGGGAAGCAAAGATTGGCCATTGACAATATCCATTCCACTTTTTGAGTTAGTCAACAAAAATTCATGGAATGCCCAATTTGTACCAGACTGTATATATGAGAGCTTGTTTTGGAGTAAACAAAGGGGAAAAATTTTCATCCCCTTTTCAGACTATCTGGGATACTCAAACTCAGAAAAGAGGCACAATATTTCTTTTAAGGTATTCATGTGTTACCACATATATACTATGCTGTATGGACAGTGATATTCACAAAACCAGTCAGAACCACCCAGCGTTTTAAATAGCATACATGGGGCTGGATTCTGTGACTATACAGCCATGTTTGCATAGCCATGCAGAGCTTCAGCAACTGTAGAAATCATATTTAACAAATATGTTTTTATTGATTTCAAAGAGGAAGTGAGAAGAAGAGAGAGGTAGAAACATCGATGAGAGAGAATCATTGATGGACTGCCTCCTTCATGCCCCCTGCTGAGAATCAAGTCCACAACCCAGGTATATGCCCTAACTGGGAATCGAACCATAAAACTGCACAAATCACATTTCTTGCTAACCAGGCATGTAAGAAGGTATGTGGCTTTATCAATAGCTGAGAATAAGAGCGCCCTCTTCCTGCCTGTGTTTCTCTCAGCAAAGGCAGGCCTGGCGCCCAGGAAAGCTGTCTGCAGGGCGTGTTCGGAGATAGCGATGCAGGTGCCGGACGCCTCACTGGTGGGAACAGTCTTGTGTGCACAGGAGCCCCTCACGCTCAGATGTGGCTCTGAGCCCTGAATGAGCAGCTACTAGCATCGGTAACTGACACCCACCAGCCAGTCACCCACTTCCAGGCATTCTACATCTGAGGCTTTTCTCATACCTCTCACTTTCTCCTGGGCGGAGATGGAGGGCATTTCCTTGGGAATACACGTAAATGAGCACACATCTTCAGAAAGACTGAAAGCCATTTTGCCAAACAGCTGCGGGGCTTTGTTGCCCTGTCATCTACTGGGTCCTATAATGTGTCTTGCATTATTGTCTTTAGTCACCTGTATATTACTTAGATGGAAAATATTAGATTCCAAATTCCTACAACTGAATTAAAAAATGACCCCACTAATAGTCATAGGTCATAGTGCCTTACATTACGTTGTGTAAAAATTCTAAATGCTTTCACAAGTCTCACTTAGAAAGGAGTCCCAGGGCCTGACATTCATACAATGAAGTAGAATTGGAAACTTGCTTTTCATTTCTTCCTCCAGACAACAGAATTTAACACAAAGAACACTACAAATGAAACATCACAGGTTAACTTTGCATCCTACTATTTTCATCAGCAACAGAGCAAACAATTAATCAAGTAGACTATTTCGGTGGACCATGTGCAGGAGGGAGTGAAATGATCACGGGGGTAATTGGATTTCTCCACATAGAAGGTGATGATCAGCTGTGGTCTTCCTGACTCAGCAGGTGCTGCATTTGCTCTCTGCATGTTCACTTATCAGTCAACCACTGGAGCTCTTAGGAAGTGCAAGTCTCAGGAAAGAGAGGCTGTAAAAAAGCCTTTGGTGCCAGGATGTTTTATTTCTCCAGGAAGTTAGCCAAAAACTCTGCTTTGAATATTTCTGCTTCTGGCCAAGATCAAATAATAGGAATTGAATTTAACCTCATATCAGAAAAAAAAAACACCCTAAAAACTAGGCAATAAATAATATAACAACATAAAAAAGGAAGTTTTACCTTTTTGCCTTTTTCAGCAGCATGAATGAATCTGGAGGTGTTTATGCTAAGTGAAATAAGCAGTCAGAGAAAGACAAATACCATATGATCTCACTTATACTTGAAATTAGTGAACAAAATAAACTGATGAGTAAAATAGAAACAGAAGCATGGGTACATGGAACAGAATGATAGCTGTCAGAGGGGAGGAGATTTGTGAGACTGGATGAAAGAAGGTGAAGGGATTAGCCAAAATACATCCTATATAATAAAAAGCTAATATAAAAACTGAACCATAGAATGACCAGTGGCTGTGATATGCACTGACCACCAGGGGGTAGACATTCAGTGCAGAAGCTGACCCAATGGTCAATGTGCTCCCGCAGGGGAGTGCTGCTCAGCCAGAAGCTGGATTCACAGCTGGTGAGTGCATTGGCAGTGGCAGGAGCCTCTTCTGCCTCTGTAGAAGCACTAAGGATGTCCAACTGCCAGAAGCGGGCCTAAGCAGCAAGCAGACATCCCCCAAGGGCTCCCAGATTGCAACAGGGTGCAGGCTGGGCTGAGGGACCCCCCTGAGTGCAAGAATTTCATGCACAAGGCCTCTAGTATATACATAACATATAGACACAGGCACCTGTGTGGGGATAACCAGAGGGAAAGGGGGCTGAGAGGTAGGTGAAGGTGGGAATGGAAAGAGTCTTTTCTTGGGGTGATGGGCACATGATACAGTGTGCAGATGATGTTTTATTGAGTTGTACACTCGAAATTTGTATGGTTTTGCAAAATAATGTTGCCCAAATAAATTCAACTTAATAAAATAAAGAAATGAAATGAACTTCATACTTTGTGCCATATATAAAAGTTAACTCAAAATGGATCACAGACCTAAATGTAACACTGAAAACGCTAAAACTTCTAGAAGAGAACACAGGAAAAAATTTTTGTGACCTTTTGTTAGGCAAGGCTTACTAAGGTACAATATCAAAAGCATAATCCGTAAAATGGGCTTCATACAAAAAAAGCCTTTTAGTCTTTGAATAACATTAAGAGGATGGAAAGCAAGCCATGAATTGTGAGGAAATATTTGCAACCCATATAACCAATGAAGTACTTCTATCCAAAAACACACACTCTGAGAACTCATACAAGGAAACAAACAACTCAAAGAAATCGGGCCAAAGTTTGAATCTAAAGAAGATATATTGGTGGTAAGTTAGCACATGAGAGATACTCAACTTCATACCTTATCAGGACAATGCAAATTAAAACCACAATGAAAGACCACAGAACACTTATTAGAATGGCCAAATGAAAAAGACTGATTATACCAAGTGTGGAAAAAGATGCAAAGGAGCTAGGATTCTCATACACTGTTGGTGGAAATTTTGGGAACAGTTTGGTAATCTCTTAAAAAAGTTACACATGTATCTGCCGTATGATCTAGCCATCCCAATCCTAGGTATTTACTATGACAAAATAAAGTATATATGCGTACAAAGACTTATACATGATTGTTCATAGTGGCTTTATTTGTAACAGTCCTCAAAGCAATACAATCTAAATGTCCATCAATAGGTGAATGGATTATTTCACAATATGTAAGTCTATCAAATCATCACATCATATACCTTAAACTTACAATGTTATATGTCAATTATATATCAGTAAAGCTGAAAAAATACAATAAATGGATAAACAATCTAAGGGATAGCCATATAATGGAATACTCCTCAGCAATTAAAAGGAATGGACTACTGAAACTTGTAACAACATGAATGGATGTAAAAATAATAATGCCCACTGGGAGAAGACAAAAATACTATCTACTATATGGAAGAATTTATATAAAACTCTAAACCATGTAAACTAATCTATTGTGGCTGGATATTCACTATCTTGATTGTGGTAATCATTTCCTGGGTATTATGTGTATCAGAATGTTAAAGATTATATAATTAAATATGTGAAGTGAATTATATCTCCACAAAGCTGTTTGAAAAAACAAGCAAACAAATAAAACTCTGCTCTTGCACAATTAAAACTGTATGTGTTCAGTGGACCACCCTTAATATTTTTGGGAGCCTACGGGAAGAGTACAAATGTAGGTGTCCTAACCATAGCCTTTTCCCCTTTCCTCTCCAGGCCAGGCACCATCCAGCTTCCCTGGCCACCTTCAGATTTAGGGCAGAGGAGGTCCCCCAGCCCTAGAACTAGGGGAGGAATCTGACGTCCTGAGCACTGAGACCATAACCTGGGAGGCAGTGCTGGAATTGGAGGCCTTTAAAGGACTGCTGTAAGGCAATAAGAACTGAACATATTTAAAACTTATACTAATGTTATATGGATGCAACATCCAAACATGGGGTCATTTTTCTAACAATTCATGTTTATTGAATTTTACAAAAGCAATCTTTCTTCAATGGATTGGATGCATATAAAAAGAACAATAAGAGAGAGAGAGAGAGAGAGAGAGAGAGAGAGAGAGAGAGAGAGAGAGAGAGAGGTACTTAAGTACTTAAGATCCAATATGGCAACAGATTAGGTTGAAGCTACACTTAACTCTTCCAGGACCAAAGTGAAATTAAAACTAAAGTATAGAAAAATCATCCGGAATCAACTGAAGACTAACTGGAGAGAAGGCTTATAACCAAGAACTTACAGAAGAAGCCACATCAAGTCTGGTAGGAAGTATATAGACACAAGAGGGTTGGCCAGGCTCCCATGGGTGGCAGTTGAAGTTTTGGAGGGATATTTCATATATAGGAGGTTCCCCTTAAGAAGTGTGAGGTCTAAATCCCAAGATGGGCTCCACAGCCTAGAGCACCAGAATTGGAAAAGGTGCCCAATGACATTAGTCTATGAAAAGCAGCTGGGTTTCTGTCCACCAGCGAAAGATGGTTAGAGATACAGGTACCTCTTAAAGAGTAAACGCACAAAATTTTGTTCCTAGCCACTCACCTTGGGCTCTGGCAGAGGGAGGGCAAAGTGGACTAAAGCCATGTGAGGAGACTATGGGGCTGATGGCTCTGAGGAGAGAACTGTAGGGTCAGCCACCAGGATCCCTGTGCTGAGTTATTCTCCCATACTGCATATGACATCTTTGTCAGGCAGATCATTCCCTTCCATGCAGCATAAAGCATGGGGGGAAGCAATAGCTCCACACACTGAAATGCCTCTCACCCCACTCTGTGGAGCTTTAGCCCTGCTGAGGAATACAGTTGAAGGCTCATTGATTAAGCCTAGCAGGAGTCTGCATGTGAAGGCAGATCTCTGGATGCCTTGAGGCTTTTTCTGACTTGCCCCCAGGCCAACCAGAGGGAGCTCCCAATCTGTGGATCACTGATAACTCCAAACAGGTTGCTGAGGGCCAGTCACAGGCAATATCTGACATAGATTTTCACCAGAGTTCCTCTGTAACAACTCAGAACCATTACTCCCAGTGGCCTGCTTCAGACAACAACAGAGCAGAATCCAGTAAGCGTCATAAGCAGCATATCCACAGAGAAATTTTGGCAAGCACCAAACCATACTGAGGTGAATTCCGTTTCATGTGATCAGCACCTGCACAGCAGGTTGCATGTTATGTTGGTAGTTGAACCTCACAGTCAACTAGCCTGAGGGTCAATCTCACACACAAAAAGGCCAATAGCAATCAAGACTCAATTATAACAGGAAGGACTACATAATGTGCACAGGTACATCCCTATAGCATCCAACTCAGGTGATTAGGGAGACTGAGTTCTACAGGTTACCTACACAAAGCCACCCTACCAAGACTTGGAGTCATAGCAGTTCAATCTAATATAAAGAAACAAACACAAAGAGGCAGCCAAAAATGGGGAGACAAAGAATCAGGCCCTAACTGAAAAACAAACAAAAAACAAACAAACAAACAAAAAACAACAAAAAAAAAACAACAAGAAGGTTCTCAAGAAGAAGAGCTAAATGCAATGGAAGCAAGCAATTTATCAGATATAAAATTAAAATAATGATTATAAGGATGCTTGACAACATAAAATGGTCATGGAAACTATAAAAAACAGAAATTAAGAATGAAACATCTGAAATAAAGAATACACTGGAAGGAATAAATAGTAGGTTGGATGAAATGGAGGATCGAATTGGTGATTTGGAATACAAGGTAGGAAAAACACACCCAATCAGAGCAGCAAAAAGAAAAAAGAATTTATAAAAATGAGGAGTAGTTTAAGGGCCCTTTGCAATAACATGAAATGTGGCAACATCTGAATCATACAGGTACCAGAAGGAGAAGAGAAAGAGCAAGGAATTGAGAACCTATTTGATGAAATAATGACCAAAAACTTCTCTAACCTGGTGAAGGAAAAAGACATAAAGTTCAGGAAGCACAGAAAGTTTCAAATAAGATGGATCCAAATAGACCCATACCAAGACACATCATAATTAAAATGGTAAAGATTAAAGAGAATCCTAAAGCAGCAAGAGAAGCACTTATTTACCTATAAAGGAGCTCCCATAAGACTTCCAGCTGATTTCTCAACAGAAGCACTTCAGCCCAGAAAGGATTGGCATGAAATATTCAAAGTGAGGTAAAGACTGGCAACCAAGGCTAGTTGACCAAGCAAAGCTATCATTTAAAATTGAAGGGGAAAAAAAGAGCTTCCCAGACAAGAAAAAGCTAAAAGAGTTTGTACCACCAAACAAGTATTACACGAAATATTAAAGGGTGCACTTTAAGAAGAGGAAGAAAACAAAGAGAGTAACATAGTTAAAAAAATAAAATGGCAATATATGTATACCTATCACTAGTCACTTTAACAGTATATAGCTTAAATGCTCCAATCAAAAGACATAGGGTAGCTGATAAGAAAACAAGACCCATATATATATATATATATATATATGCTGTCTTCAAGAGATCTACTTTAGGACGAAAGATACACACAGGATAAAAGTAAAGAATGGAAAAAGATAATTCATGTAAATGAAAAAAAAAAGCTGGTGTAGCAACACTTATACCTGACAAAATAGTGAGATACAAAGGACAATACACAGCGATAAAGAGAAAAATACAACAAGAGCATACAATTCTTATAAACATTTATGTACCCAACATAGAAGCACCTAAATGTGAAAGCAAATCTTGATGGACATAAAGGGAGGGTCAGAGGAGTTGACTTTAACACTCTGATGATATCAATGGATAGGTCTTCCAGGCAGAAAATCAACAAGAAGAAGGCAGCCTCTATACTAGATCAAATGGATTTGGCATCTTCAGAGCATTTCACCCCAAAGCAGCATGCTGAATATACATTATTTTCAAGGGCACATGGAACATTTTCTAGGAGAGACTGAGAAAATGTTTTTGTTTTTATGGTTTCCATGTCCTTTTTCATGATGTTGAGCATGAAAATATTTTCATGTTAGAAAACAAAACAAGTCTCAATAAATTTAGGAAGAGTGAATACATATCAAGCATCTTCTCTGACCATAATGCTATGAAACTAGAAATCAATTACAAAAAAAAAAAAATTGAAAAACACACAAAGACATGGAGGGTAAATACCATGTTACTAAACAATGAATGGATTAACAATGAGATCAAGGGAAAAAAAATCAAACAATACCTTGAAATGAATGAAAATTTGAACACAATAATCCAACCTCTGTGGGACAAAAGGAAAGCAATCCTAAGAAGAAAATTCATGGCATTACAGGCCTCTCTCAAGGAACTAGAAAAATCTCAAGTAACCAATCAAACTTCACAGTTGAACTTGAAAAAGAACAGCAAACAAAGCCTGAAGTGAATAAAAGGAAGTAATAAAAATCAGTGCAGAAATTAACTAAATAGTGTTTTAAAAAACAATACAAAGATCAATGAAACCAAGAGCTGGTTCTTTGAAAGGATAAACAAGATTGACAAACCTTTTACCAAACTCATCAACAGAAAAAGCCAGAGGCTCTAAATAAATACAGTGGGAAATGAAAGAAGTAACAACTTGACACCAAAGAAATAAAATGGCTTGTAAGAAATTATTATAAACAACTACATTCCAACAAATTGGACAATCTGGATGAAAAGGATAAATTCCTAGAAATGTACAATCTTCCAAAACTGAATTAGGAAAAATCAGAGAATCTGAATAGATAGATCACAACTAGTGAATTGAAACAGTAATAACAGAATTCCCCAAAACAAAAGCCCTGGACTAGATGACTTCACAGGTGATTTTTACCAAATATTTAGAGAAGAACTAACATCTATCTTTTTTAAACTCTTCCAAAAAATTCAAGATGAGGGAAGACTCCAAAGCTCATTTTATGAGGCCAGATTATCCTAATTCCAAAACCAGATAAAGACACTACAAAGAAAGAAAATTATAGACCAATATTCCTGATGAACATGGATGCTAAAATTCTCAACAAAACATTAGCAATTGATCCAGCAATAATTAAAAAGATCATACACCATGATCGACAAGGATTTCTTCTGGGGTGCAAGGTTTTGTACAATATCCGCAAATCAATAAACATGATTCACCACATAAACAAAATGAAATATAAAAACCACATAATGCTATCAATAGATGCAGAAAAAGCATTTGATAAAATACAGAATCTATTTAGGATAAAAACTCCCAGCCAAGTGGAAGTAGAAGGAATATATCTCTACATAACAGAGATTATATATAACAAACCCAGATCAATATCATACACAATGAGCAAAACTAAACAAGACAGAGATGTCCGCTTTCACTGCTTTTATTCAACATAGCACTGGAATTCCTAGCCACTGGAGACAAGAAATAGAAAGAAAAGGTATCCAACTTTGAAAGGAAGAAGTACAAATGTCATTATTTGCAGTTGACATGAGAAAACCCTAAAGATTTCAACATAAAACTACTAGAACTGATAAATGTGTTCAGTAAAATAGTAGGGTACAAAATAAATATCCAGAAATAAGTTGTATTTTAAAAGCATATATTTTTATTAATTTGAGAGTGGAAGGAAGAGGGAGAGAGAGAAACATCAATGATGAGAGAGAATAAATTGATTAGCTGCTTCCTGCACACCCCCTGGGGATTGAGCCTGAAACCCAGGAATCAATTGAACCCTGACCACCTGGTTCATAAGTCCACGCTCAACCACTAAGCCATGCCAGCAGGGTTCTAAAATATGTTTTGTTTTGTTTTTAAACTAAAAAGCATGTATGGTGTGTAGTTAGGTCCTAGGCTGGTCTCTTCCCTGACAAGGGTGAATCTTTACTTTAACTTAGCCTGTCTTTCTCTTTTAGAATAATGTTCTCCAGATCCATCCATGTTGTCATTGGAATGTCAAGCATTTTTTTTTGTACCCCTCAAAGTATAGACAACACTCTGTGGAGACCACAAATCCCCTCATTGTTACTGAGTTAATTGTTGACTGTTAACTATCCTGCATCCACTTAAAGAAGTAATGTGTCCATCATTTTACTTTTTATACAGTCCCAGGTTTCCCCTCCTTGCTTTCTCCCACTTCCCTCATCTATCACCATTGGATTTCATTTAACCCACTTATCCCTCCTCTTTTGATTGTAATGTATAAAATAAGGTGAAAAACTGTAATTCTCTAGAGCATTATCTCAATCCATTGAGATTCTGCTTCCTGAGATTTTCAACAGTTTGGCTCAAATAAACTCACAAAAATTCTTCAGAGATTTTAATGTTTCTTACGTTAACAATTAAAATGTCCATACTATCCAAAGCAATCTACAGATTTAATACAAGTCCTATCAAGATATCAATGGTATTCCAACAATTTATATGGAACCAAAGAAGAGCTTGGATTGCAATAGTGATCTTGAGAAAGAACAAAGTTGGAGGAATCATGATACTAATATCAAACTGTACTATAAGGCCACAGTAATCAAAACAACTTGGTACTGGCATAAAACTGACATTAAGATCAATGGAAAAGGAGAGAGAACTCAGAAATCAATCCACACCATTACGGTCAATTAATATTTGACAAAGGAAGTAAATCACACAATGGGCTAAAGATATTACAGTGTTGGGAAGATTAGACAAATATGTGCAAAAACAATGAAACTAGACCACCTTCTTATACCACACATAAATACATTCAAAATAGATTGAAGATTTAAATGTTAGACTTGAAACCATAAAAATTCTGGAAGAAAACATAGGAAGTAAAACTTTGAATATCTCTCATATCAATATTTTTTTCTGATACATCTCCTCAGACAAGGGAAGCAAAAGAAAAAAAAAATCTAATGGGACTACATTTATACTAATGAAAGGGTAATATGCTAATTAGACCAGATGTCTTCCAGACAAAGCCACGGTGGCAGGGGCCAAGGCAGAGGCGGTAAGGGGTGATCAGGCCAGCAGGCAGAGGCAATTGGAGGTGATCAAGCAGGGGAGCAGTTAGGAGACAGTGGTCCCAGATTGCGAGGGGGATTTCTGACTGCCAGTTTAGGGGTCCTTGATTGGAGAGGGTACAGGCCAGGCTCAGGGATGCCCCCCATGCATGAATTTCATGCACCAGGCCTATACTACATACTAATAAAAGGGTAATATGCTAATTAGACCGGATAGACCAGACATCTTCTGGATGTCATTCCAGACTCCTTAATGACAAAGCTGGGGGCGTGCAAACTGCCCTTGGTCTTTCACCCAGGCTGGCCCCACTCCTAGTGGAGACCCTCACCCTGATCTAGGACCCCCTTCAGGGAAGGCCAGCCAGCCCCCACCAGTGCACCAGGCCTCTATCCTACATAATAAAAAGATAATAGGCAAATTGACCCTAACAGCAGAATGACCAGAACAACCACTAGACCAGTCACTATGAGGTACCTGAGCATCTCTTGGTCCCTTTTCCTGGCCAGCAGGCTCTGACCATCTGATGGCCATTCATGGCAGAGGCAGGGCCAGCGAGTGGGTTTCTTTCCCAAGCTATCAGGCACCGATCACACAATGGAGAATGGGGAACTAGGGTTGGGTGGTGGTAGGGGTCAGGGCCGGCTGTGGGCAGGTGGGGAAGATGGCCCTGATCGCAGGCCAGGCCTAGGGATCATACTATGTACAAATTTCATGCACTAGGCCTCCAATTAAACTATAAAGTTTTTTCACAGTAAAGGAAACCATCAACAAAATGGAAAGACAACCTGCTTTATGGGAAAACATATTTGCCAATGATACATGTGATAAAGGATTAATATCTAAAATTTATAAAGTACATAAAATTCAACACCAAAAACTCCCAATCAATCCAATTAAAAAATAGGCAAAAGACCTAAGAAGACATACAGATGGCCAATAGACACATGAAAAGATGCTCAACATCACTATCATCAGAGAGAGATGCGAATTAAAACCAAAATGAGGTACCACCTCATACCTGTCAGAATGGGTATCATCAATAAATCAACAAACAGGTGTTGGTGAGGATGTGGGAAAGAAGAACCCCTGTGCATGCAGACTGGCGCAACCACTGTGGAAAGCAGTATGAGTTTCCTCAAAAAATTAAGAATTGAGCAGCCTCATGACTCAGGAATTCCACCTTGGGGTATATATCCAAATAAATCTGAAACACTAATTTGAAAGAATATATGCACCCCTGTGATCCCTGCGGCATTATTTACAATAGCCATGCTGTGGAAACAGCCTGGGGGCCCACAAAGAGAGAAAAAAGGTGCTTCATGGCAGTCACTAAACACTGCTTTCTGTGTGTGTACAGGTTTATTGATCAGAAATTAGCTTCATTTCCCTGTTTTAGATTTATTTTATTTTTCCTATCACCACCTCTACCCACCTCCGTCCATCCCCGAAATCATCATATGAGTTATTTCTCTTTTTTCTTTTTTACTCAACCCCTGCACTTCCCAGCCCTCTACCCACAAGCTGTCTGCCTGCTCTCTCTCTGTGAGTCTGTCTCTATTTGGCTTGTTAGTTCAGTTTGTTGATTAGATTCCACATACGAGTGAAATCACGTGGCACCTGTCTTTTTCCCACTGGCTCATGGCACTTAGCATAATGCTCTCCAGGTCCCTCCAGGCTATCCCAAGGGAAACATTTTCTCCCTTTTTATGGCCCAGTAGTTTTCCACAGACAGAGCCGCTGCTTTACAGAGCCTGGCTCTGAGTAGAGGCCCTGCACAACCCTGGGTTGGAATGAGGCTAAAGATGGGGGCATTATGTTAGAAGAGACTTCTGGCCTGACTCGGGAAGGCTGCAAGCACCATCAGATGGTGTCTCTGTCCTTGACCTGGGCAGCAGGTGCATGAAGGGCAGCTTCCCTGCCCGGAATGTCAGAGGAGCTGACATTTTGGGGGTGGGGGTGAGGCAGGAAGACCCACGGAGAAATTATGGCCTTTTTCACTTGAGAGGGAAAGCAGAGGCTACCCGCTCCCCTCCCACAAGCAGTCTGTCTGGAACCGTCCAGCCTTACCTTGTGCACACAGGACTTCGCATTCAGGAAGAACAGCTCCACGGTGGTCCTGTCCTTTAGGAACGATATGCTCTCGATGTAAAATCTGAAAAACAGCAACACGTTTGCTTCTTCAGATTTCTTCCCTTCTCCCAGCATCATTTCATTTCTTTACAATCAGAGAGAGAATTTTGAGAAACCAAGGTATGCTCATACTGCCCCCACTTTTCAAAGAAGCCTGCAATCGGTATGTTTGTGGGTGAATGTGTACACACGTGCAGATCCACTCGCTCAGGAGAGAGGAGTTACAGACACTCCACCTTGGCCTCAACAGCAAACCCCGCTGAGCCCGCTGAGCCCGTGTGATTCTTTGTCACTCCTTTGAGGGCTTGGAATCCCTGGGGCAGCTTCAACTCAGTCCCATAAGGGCTGAGGCCTGAGGGCTTCGGGAGAGAGGGCCCAGTGAGCCAGTAGCTGAACCTTGAGGCTTTCAGACATGGAGGTGGGAGGGCCCACACCTGCCCCGCTGCCCACCCCCAAGCAGCAGGAGTTTCAGCAGTACCCTCTCCACCCCCATCTTCTCATCCCCCTTTCAGGCCGGTCTTTCCCTTGGCTGGAAGCCAAACTCTCAGCAGACCTTGGTCTTTTCTTCTGCAAATCGGGGCCCTGGGCCTTTGCTGGGTTGATCCCGTGGCTGCAGGTCCCGGTAGGCGGGCTGAGAGCCCCAGGGGAGCGGGGGCTCCTCCACAATTTCTGTTTTCGGAAGCAGACAGTGCCTCTGGAAGGAGGGCACAGTGCTGGCGCTCCGCTGAGCCAGGCAGGGACCTGCACAGCCCCACACCTCCCAGCCCACCCGCCGGGAGAGAGAACTTGTTCTCAAGGAGAAGGGAGGGTCAAGATAAAGTCACTGCAGGATCACGTCTAGCCTCGGGCACCTTGGCCCACCCCCCACCCTTCAACAATGCAAAACATGTAGAAAGAAATAAAAAGGCCATGGGAGGCTTTATCACGGAGATGGTAAAATCATTTGAAAAATTCCACCTCTAAATCATCAAGGGAAGTCCAGAAAGCCTGCTCCCCAGTGGAGGTCTTGGTGGGAGGCCCTGGGTGGGAGGTCCTGGGTAGGAAGCCGGATACACCGACCTACCAACCTACCCAATCGCCTCTCAGCCAAGTCAGAGGGCCGAGGAGAAGGAGCCCGTACCACCTCTCAGTCCGGTCAGAGACAGAGAGGAGGCCAAGGCTCCCAGCTGCAGCCAGAGGCGGGTCAGAGCAGGAGTCACAGTGGGGACCCAGCAGGAGGCCAGTGATCCTATACTCAGCTCCCTGCAGCCCAAGGGCTATGCAGGTGGGCAAGGTGCGTGGAGGCTCCCTGCTTCCTCAGCCTCTGATGACTGCCATCCCTTCTGCTGAGAAACCCGCAGCAGTGGTCATGTGCCTGTAGGTGCCCCCACTTCACAGAAGCAGAAACTGAGTTTTAGAGCCGCACCTACTGGCAGGGCGAGTTTTTGCTTTGGATCTTTGGGACTCCATAGACCCTCCTCTTGGCCCCTCAACCCCCACCAGCCTCCAGCAGCTGGGCTCCCTCCTTAGAGAGAGGCCAGCAGCCCCAGCGCCCACCCCACAGTGGTTCTCACTGCGCAGAGTGGGCACAGAATCGGGGGAGGATATCAGGTGAGAGCCCCGGAAGTGGCCCAGGAGAGGCTGGGCCTAGTGCTCCAGGCGGTCTCAAGCGGAAGGCGCCCAGACCCAGCCATCCTTCCCGGCTCAGGGCAGACGGAGATCTCGGCTCACTCTCTGCTGAAAGAGGTAATTCTTTTTGCCTTTTACTTAAAAAAAAAAAAAAAATATATATATATATATATATATATACACACACACACACACACACACACACACACACACACACATATATATATATATATATTTTATTGATTTTCACAGAGAGGAAGGGAAAGGGATAGGAAGTTAGAAACATTGATGAGAGAGAGACATCAGCTGCCTCCTGCACGCCCCCTACTGGGGATGTGCCCACAACCAGTGTACATGCCCTTGACCGGAATCGAACCTGGGACCTCTATCCACTGAACTGGTTTTGGCTGCCTTTTACTTTTAATCACTTCACTATATAGCTCTAGTAAAGAAGGCTGGTATGAAGAGTATAACCTCAATGCATTTTCATGCCAACAAAATTCATAATACATTCTTAATATTTAAAATCCAGTCAAATTTTTTCCTTGTTTCTAAAACTTTTTTGGTGAATTTGCAATTTATGTTTTAGATAAATAAAGCCAGTTACAGCAAGAGTCACATGCACAAGGCTAGATCCTGCCAGATTCCTATCTTCTCGCAGGATAGAAAACTTCAGTTCTCTTAGTTAACCACAATGGGTTCCTGTTCCTGGCAACCAAAGACTCCGGATTCATAGTAGCCTTCCTGTGTGCCAGGGACAGCACAAAGGACTCTGCATGCATCATTTCCTTCAATGCTCAGGACAACCGGAGGCTGCAGGTAACACATTGCAAACCCATTTTACAGATGAGAAAACTGACATTGAACATTTTCTCCAAACCATGGAGGTGGACTCATGATTCCAACCAAGGCCTAGCAGACTTCCAAGTCCATATTCCAAACAAGTATGACACATGCTTTCCCAGCTGCAGTACAATGGACACGGTGAAGGGGTGAGATGAACTCAGCTTCTGGCTCGAGAGGGAGAAGCTGCCAAACTGAAATGCAGAGGAGTATGCACTGCAAGACAGCTGAGCCGAGTGTTAAAGAATGCATGAGCTCACCAGGTAACAGGGGAGGAAAAGCCCCAGGGGAGGGCATGTGAGCCAGACGGTCCTTGCGCATTTGTGAGAATTTCAGAAACCATAGCAGGGAGCTGGGCATCTGAGCCCAAAGCAACCGTGGCTTATCCACTCTGAACAAACATCTTTGTGCTAGAACCTGGGCTCACCTTGCCCCTGAGGTCCAGGCCCTCGGCTGCCATCATTCTAGTGAACAGGTCCCTACCCTGTTTCCCACTGCTTTCTGGTGCTGTGCTTGTTGCTTTCTACCTTTCTGCCCGGCATCTGGTTACCTGCTCCCTGAATGCTCAACCCTTTCTTTCCCTCAAGGGGAGCATGGTCATGACCTGGTATTTCTGGCTGGTCCTCTGGGAGAGCGGCTCCCTAGGGCACCCATCCACACCCACCAGGAGCTGGGAACGAACTTTGGGGTCTCTTTGCCAAGGGAAACGGACTGTCCCAGACTCAGAAGTAAAGCCTTTGTTCCAGCTGTTTTGGCAGAAGGATTCTGTTTCCTCCCTGCGGGCTGCGGGGTCTCACTGCGGTTCTGTGCAGGTGAAGCCCAGGGTGAAGTTTCAGTCTCAACGCACCCAGGCTTCTGGCCAGGATAGGAATGTTTGGGAGACAAGTCTCATGCACAGAACAAGTGTCATTTCTTGAGAAGAGCCTTTGCTTGGGGAGGTTTTGTCTCTGCTTGTCATGCTCCTCCCATTAGCATGCTCCCCCTTTTCTCACCTACTCACTCATCAGTGATCACAGAGCACCCACCTCTGTTACATGGCAGAGATGGCTTGGAGAGGAGGCAGACCTGTTAGCCAGATGATGACAGCTGTGTGCCACAGCCGCACACTGGTCATTGGGCACGGGCTGCCCACTAGCAGTCTTATGTGTGGTGGCCGATACTTTGTCATGGTCAAAGTCAGCACCATGAATTTGAGGAGATGCTGATTTGAACCCCAACCCCAACACTGATAGGCCTTGGGGCCTTGGACAGCTGCTTGACCTTGCAGGGCCTCGCCTTCCTCGTCTGCTCCCGCAGGAGGAGAGCTGCTGTTCTGTGTCCACAGGGATGCCTGAGGCAGCGCAGTGGCGGCCTCGAGAGCTGGAGATGAGAGCTTGCTGCAGAGGGACTGGAACAGCAGGGGTGGGCTTAGCTGAGAATTTCTTTAAAACGTTATGAAAACAAGAATAGAAATCCCAGGTATCTTTACTAAGCTCTTTCTTTCAAGGAAGCAAAATGCTTTGGAAGTACCCATTTAATACAGACTAGGAAAAAAGTGCATAACAGCTTTTCTGACCAATTATGGTTGTTCCTTCCCCTTGTGTGCTGGGCTTGGCCACGTTTGAGTGGCATCTCAGACAGGAGGTGAACTGGCATTCTGAACCATATTGAGTTTGCGACCAGCATCCAGTAAGGGTGAAATGAAACGCCTAATTCCAGGTGTCATTCAGTCCCTGTGGGTAGTCGTGGCCACCCCACGGCTGTCTCGTAGGCCAATTTCTGTGATCCTGACCCACACTGCACAGGGAGGCCTTTGTCATTGCTGGTGAAGCCCTGTAGGGGGGCCTCCTTTCATGATGCTGCAGCTAGCCGAGTAATTGGAGCCTGTGCGCTTTCTCCAGGCTGCTAAGCGTGCTTATGGGAGTCCCATCAGCTTTCTTTCATCCTGGGGAGGAGCACAGTCTTGGGAATCCCTTGCCAGAAACTTGCCCACATCCTCATTTTCAGGCAGGAACCTGCCTCCTCCTGGCTCACAGGGACCCTGAGGGCTCCGGGAAGGGCTGCAGGCCCCAGGGAGGCAACCAGTTGTGGCCTGCCCCGGAGGAAGAGGGGGCCTTGGTGAAGGGTCAGGGTCACAGGTGATTCCAAGCTTGCTTCTTCCCTTCCAGCCTGCTTCTGGGAGCAGAGGGAAGTAGGAGTCACCCCGGAAGGAGGCAGGGAGGGGCAGGAAGAAGAGGAAGCTGGAGGGGGAGGGAAGGGAGGACCTGGCGAGTGAAGTTGAACAATGAGATCCCCCACCCCCAGTGCAAAGTGAATGGGTCAGCCTCATGCCAGACAGTCCGGACACCCCAAGTGGATCTCGTAACGAATGTTTCATCCACCCACCGTGTGGTGGAGGAGGTCTCCGTAATTTAGACCCTAAACATAGCTAGCGTTTACTGAGGTCTCCCTTACATGCTAACCCTAACCCCGACACCCCGGCCATCACCAGTGCCAGCCTGGGGACACAGGCCGCGTGGGGCCAAGAGCCCCACAGGGAGAAAGGGCCGGGCTGGGACTGGCACCAGGTCACACCCGGTGGCGCTGGGTCTCCTCGCTGGGTGGGCATGTGGCCACACTGTGTGAAGTTCTCTGTCCTGCTTCCGAATCCCAATTCTCCCCTTCACTCTTTTGATGTCACCCTGAGCACAGGGGACAGGAGACAGCGATGCCTGATCAGGGAGCTCACTGGACAATACAATCTGGGGAGAATCTGGAATCAGGATTGAGCTCAAGTTTTGAAGGCCTCATTGTCTTTCTGGAACTTTCCTAAGAATGAGGAATTTGGGTCCTCAAAAACAGAGGCTGCTAACTAACTGGGGAAGTGCCACTAAGTGGGGTCCATAGGCAGCTGACACACTTGGGGCTCGGGCAACCCGCGCTGCAGGGGGAGCGTGTTGGGCGGCAGAGAGCTCTGGCTGTCCACAGGCCCCTGGACGGCCTGCAGCAGGGACTGGGTAATTTCTCTGGGTTTTAGTCACATTCCTTCACAAAGAGACAGCTTTTCCTGTCCTCTTCTTACTGCAAACAACCTCTCCTGCTGGCTTTTAAATACTTGTGCTATCCCATCACACACATTTTAACATCTCTTCCTCTTGTCACTCCTCACACTTGCTTAAAAAATGGCTCAAATAGTATGTTCATGGCAGGAAAAAACAGATAAACAAGCAAAAGGAACTGAAAGCCGTTCCCATCATCCTTCTAGCCCGAGACTGATTTTTCCATCCGGCTCCCTGAGCGCAGTCAGTCATATGTACATCCTGCTGGTTCTGCTCCGCTTCTCTGGGAGCACCTTCCATATTCTCCAGGGTTTTCTCTTAAAAAATTAGACTGCCCTAGCCAGATTGGCTCAGCGGATAGAGCATCTGTTCACAGGCTGAAGGGTCCTGGGTTCCATTCCGGTCAAGAACCCTAGTCAGGGCATGTGCAGGAGGCAACCAATCAATGTGTCTCTCTCGCATCGGTGTCTCTTTCTCTGTCTCTCCCCTTCCCCCTCTTTCTACTCTCTAAAAATTAGTGGAAAAATAAAATACCCGTGGGTGAGGCTTGACAAAAGAAACATTAGGCCAAATGATGGGGACCCACAGGCTTGGTCATGATGCCCCCTGAGTTAAACACTTTCTAGAAGGCCCAATGTTCCAGAACCAGGCAGGGAGCACTGAAAAGGCTCCCAACTATCTTTCAAAGATGCTATGTGCAGCTCCTTTGATAGAAAGGTAGCTCCCCCCACGTTCTTCCGAACTCCCACTAACTGGGACATCTCAGGCCAGAGCACCACAGCTGTCTATGATTAGGGCACCTCTAATCATAGGTGATTAGGGCACATCTAATCATAGGGCGGGCAAAGGTGACTTGGAAAGAGAAGGGAAGAGGGAGGAGAGAGGCAAGACCAGAAAGAGCAACAAACAGCAGGAGGTTTTCAGAAGAATGGGGTGGAGGATGCCCAGCTTTTGGCTTTGTGTGTGGATGGGTGGTACCAACCCAAGTTACCTCCGCTTGCCCTCCCCGGGTGGGGAGCGGGGGGAGGGGGGTGCTTTCTCCATGAGGTCATGCCAAGTCCCTAGTCTCCTATTTAAATGCTTGCTCACTCAATGCCAAGCTTTTCAAATGCTCACATCTGGGCTGCATTACCAGAGAGGCCCATGTGTTTGGGAAGTTAATTTACAGCAGCAGATAACAAGGCCTGCCTGGAGAAGTCCCCCCGCACCCGGGGGATGCGGACTCAGGCAACAGAGACTTGGTCACATGAATAATGGGATGCCATGCATTTGGTCTCCTGCAGGTATTGTATTTAGGGCACACCGCTGACACAGTGTAACTGAAGAGACGTGGTTTAGTAAAGGGGGAACCAAGTGCCCCCATCTTAACTGTTTCTTTTCCCCACGCAGAAGCAGCATGTGTTTCTGAGCCACTGCCTGCATCCTGGGCTGGCAGCCAGATCAGACCTCCCACGTCTGCAGGAATCCCTACGACAGTAGTTAGCCTAAGGCCTGGTCCCAGATTAATGCTGCATTTCAGTAGAGAGGAAAGTTCTAGAAAGCAAGTCTGTAGGGTAGTTTCCCTTTTCCCAGATGCTACAATGAAAGAAAGTGCTATTTTATCATGTTTGCATAATACTTTGCAAAAGCGTTTTGGATTTCCTGATCTCTCTTTACTTCTCACAACCGACCTGCACCAGACCATGTTCACCATCTGCAGGCACTGCACCAGAATCTGGGCCAAGGACGTGGTAGGTCTGGGACCTTGGGGTGGAAGGTGTGACTGAGTCTTGGCAACGCTTCCAGGAGGATTTCGGTGTGCCCTGCCCTTGCAGGAGCTCTGAAATGCAAAGCACTTTTCCATCTAATCTCTCACTAACATAAGCAAAGGTTCACATTGAAAATGCCAGAGCTTGCTGAACCCTCCTTCCTGTTGGCACTGTATGTATCCAGTCTCCTTGCACATCAGCTACCTGGCGGTCAGGTCAGTGTGCGTATGGGGCTTGCTGATGGGAGAGGCTGTGATCTTGCTCTCAAGAGGGGCTCACATTTCCAGAGGCTCCAACAAAGCCAAACCCTGTTGTGGGTCCATCCTTTGGCGAATGTTTGGTAAAAACAGGCAACAGAGAGGGACGGCACTGTTCCCACTGGGGTGTGTGTATCTCCATCAGTTATTCTCCAAAGAGGAGGCCTCAGCCTCTAAGGCAGCGACTTCACTGGGTGATGGCCACGGAATTGTAAGACCTCTGAGAACTTCATTCCTCTTGACCTGGGTCAGCTCTATTAATTGTCTGGCGTGTGTTTTTGCTTGATCATTTTTTTAAATTAAATTGGAATAGCAATAAGTACTTAATTGGAATAATAACTAAGACTATTATGACCTCACTATACTGTTGGGAGGAAACATTAGGTGAATAATTAAAGACTCGATAAGGATGTTAATCATGAAGTAGTTGGGGAAAGTCTTGCCCAGTGATTGTGGGCGCCTGAAGATAACAATAGGAAGCGCTGAGCTTCAGCAGCTTAGGAACCTGCTCCCCAAAGATAGGGCAGCTGTATGAATGAGGCACGAAGGGAAGACGGTTTCCTCCCCTGGTATTTTGAGACCAAAAACAGACCAAGTATTAGCTGTCGAAGAACTAGAAGACAAGCCTGGTACCAGAGGTATGGCACTTGCTGCGTTCTCTGAAGATGAAGGCAGAGCACCTCCCTGAGCTGAGCTAGGGGGCCTGCAGCTGAGTCCGAGGGGCCTGCAGCTGCAGCATTCACTAGTCTGGGAACTCACTTATAGAAGATCAACAGTAGGTTTATACTCAGAGATTCCCAAGTAAAAATGAAGTCACCCAACAGCTGTCACCCTTACTTTTCTCTAAGAAGGGGACACAACTGGGGGTCAGGGTAAAGGAAGAAGCCTGGGGGCAGGGAGTAATGTTTACTTTTCCCTTGGTGCTTTCATGTAGTGTGAAATGTTTACTGGGATAATATAATTCTTTGCAAAAAACCTGATATACATTGAGCCATTTTCCCAAATAATGCAAGATTAAAATGTTTGTATCCTCTAACCCCTGCTTAATTGCTAATAGGCATTGCTCCCCATTGCTTGCTGGCTTGTTTGTCTTTTTCTCCATTTCCAGGACACAAGCACTCATGTCACCCTCCTTCCCAGAAAATCTCATGTTTTCCTTTAGAATTCCTGTGCACTGCTCCATACCAGCTATGCCCCTGGCCAGATCTCCAGCGTACTAACCCTTCCAGGGGGCTAAACAGAAAGAAATTCTAAAACAGACTTCAAAGTGGAAAGCAAGGAACAGATTGGGGATTGTCAACACTTCGTTTACTGACTAAAGAGTAGGTACCACCTACAATCACCATCAATTCATATATGAAAAGATCCTTAAAAAAAGGGAGGACATATTATTACCGCACTTTTGGGTTTCATGGAATACATTGAAGCTGAAGAAAAAAGTGTGGAAATCAATGTAATTTTGCTAGGTAATCATAGTATTAAACCCCCCTCACACCCCACACAGGATGAGTAAGGAGCTTCCACTATCATGTCATAAAACAAAATGTATTTCAAGATTCAAAGAAGAACATAAGCTCAGACTAAAAGAACATCTTTCAGATTGGTATAGATTTATAAAAACATATTTAGATTGATGGTAAATCTACTGTCTTAGCTTGTTTTATCATATTTGATTTCAGACAAGAAAAATAAAATTTATCATCAAATTCAGGAGAGTGGGGAGAGGGGCTTTCAGCAAAATTAATAATGTTTTATTCTTAAGCTAGGTACAAAGCATGGGTGCAACTGTTCATAACATTTGATTTATCTTAGAGTGTGAGTAATTAAAAATATATTTATAGAAAGTTTTTTTTATAGAAAGTGGAGGTGGAGGAGAGAGTGAGAGAGGTGGGGAGGGAGGATGGAAGGGAGAGAGAAACATCGATTTGTTCCATATATTTATGTCTTCTTTGGTTGATTCTTGTATATTCCCTGACTGGGGGTCAAACTAAAAACCTTGGTGTATTGGGGTGACTAATCAACTGAACTACCCGGCCAAGGTGATATGAATAACTAATGTGAAAAAATATTGTCCCCTGGCCTGGTTTTAGGAAATCACTGACATAGTGAATGCACCCACTTCAGGAATAAATAACGGAGCCCCACCAGTGACTGCGCGATGTGCCCACACTGAGTGGACAGGCCAGGGCTCGGCATCCTTGGCAGTTGCTGGTTTGCAAGCTGAGTTCAGGTTTCCATGCTGTTAAGAACCTTTTGTTCAAATTAAAGCCGTGACATTATATACATTCAATTATTTCCACGGTCTCTGGAAAATACTTAAACAGAAAATGTAATAATAAATGTTTGTCATATTTCAAATATAAAGAGTCCTAAAGTACAGTTAAATCAGAAACAGGTTTAAAGATTAAAATGCACCACCTATGTTTTTTTAGCTCTAAATTGATCCAAGGGGCTTCGAGTAGTAAAGGGAGGTGATTCTATCCTTCCTAGTACTTAGGGTACACAGCCCCAGATGAGTGTTTCATACAGTCCTGTTTTGGTAGATGGCTTCTTTTTAATTCTCGGTCTCTGGTTACCAGCATTTGTTCTCTTTTTGAAGGGAGGTGGGGGTGCTAGGTGTGTCTGTGGATACATACCTTACAGCAAAGTGCAAAATGGCTGGGCCTGGTTTCTTGGGCAAATCATGGTCAAGAACCCGGTGATCTAACTGTAGCCAGTTCTGCTGACCTCTGTGAGAGCAAGGCAAAGACAAAGGGTTAAACAGAAACCAGAGGAAGGTTCAGGAATCCACTGCATTGGCAAAGCTGTGGAGAAGCCTGGTACAATGAGTAATAAGGGCATTTTAGCAATTTCCACCAAAAGAAGAGAAGTACCTGCCCCCAAGTCAGCATCTCCACTCCCAGGAGCTAGTGCAAATGAGCTTGCACGTGTGGAACACAGTCTGCACAAACAAAGTGACTGACTGTATGTGCAGACCATACAGTGACAAGTGGAACATGGTCTGCACATACAGTCACTCCCTGCAGCGTCGTTTGTAACAGTGACAAAGCTTGAAACAACTGAAATGCCCAATGGGATATTGTTTCACATGAACTTCACCTGAGTCATAAAATACAATGCAGCCATACAAAAGATTGATACCATCTTTAATAAACTCATTTTGAACAATATCCAAGATACAATGTTAGTGAGCACAGTAAATCACCATTTTAAAAATTAAAACCCAGATATCCATATAGATGTGTATGTGTATATCTCTGAGAAGATAAGCAAGAAATAACACCAGGTGACATTAAATATATTAATCTTTAAATTTTTATTAAATATAAAATTTGAAATATTTTAGATAGTCATGAAGGGGAAAACTTGATCATTTAATGAAATCAAATAGATAGACAACTATACTATAGCTTTTCTTTAAAAATTTTTTGAAAATTGATTTTTAGAGAGACAGGGAGAGGGAGAGAGAGGAAACATCAATGTGAGAATGAAACATCGATTGGCTGCCTCCTGCACATGCCCCAACCAGGGATTGAGCCTACAATGTGTCCAGACAGGAACTGAAATAGCACTTTTTGGTGCATGGAGATGGCACCCAACCCACTGAGCACACCAGCCAGGGCTACAGTCACTTTTTATATCTACAGGATGACTACGTTCTGGGTGCTGTTTATATATGTAAATCTAAAATGAGCCTTCTAATATTTAAGCAGATATAGGGTGGGCAAAAGGTTTACAGTTGTTCACATGGAAATAATACGGTAAGTACTAAATAATAAACAAGAACTGTGTTTCACATACTCACAGTTGCACACCTACTTTTTCCCCACCCTTGAGTACATACTTGTTTATTTATTCAAGGGCCTCGCCAAGTTTATGGGTATAAATAGCTCCTCCCAACCTTTGCCCTCTGAGCAAGGCAAGGCCTGCCACCTGGCTCAGGACTGCTTCTGTGGTTTCCTCAAGGCTGTCTGACTCGTCAATCCGTTTTGGGCTATAAATTCAAAGAGGGCACAGACTCCGTTTTGCTTGCTGACACCAAACTTAAGAACATGCTGATAGTGATGGGTGTCAAATGATAAGACAATCAAGTCTATAATGGGCCAGAAGACATTGTCCATCCTATTCTGGTACTGAGTAAACAATTTTTTAAAAATCAGAAACTCTAAGCTGTATTTGTTATAAATAGAGAGGGAACGTGGACATAAATAACATTATTATTAATAATAGCTACTCTTTTTAAAAAAATATTTTATTGATTTTTTACAGAGAGGAAGGGAGAGAGACAGAAAGTCAGAAACATCAATGAGAGAGAGACATCAATCAGCAGCCTCCGGCACACCCCACAGTGGAGATGTGCCCGCAAGCAAGGTACATGCCCCCAACCGGAATCGAACCTGGGACCTTTTAGTCTGCAAGCCGATGCTCCATCCACTGAGCCAAACCGGTCTTGGCAATAATAGCTACTCTTTATTGAGCAGCTGATCGGTGGCAGCCAGGCAGGAGCTTTTGTGACTGGATGTTTTAATTAATAGTAACTCAGCAAGGTAAGTGGTAGAGCTGGGACTTCAACCCAGGGCTTCCACACAGGGAAATGAGTTAGCTTTTATGATAACTTTTGGCTTGATCTCTGTCCCTTACTGGCTTTAACAGTGAAACAGATATTTTTGTTTCTATAATTATAAAATAAGTCTTCTGATAACTGTTTCTAGCTTTCCTTGGAGGAATATTATGAAGATAAATAAACTGATATAAGTGACCTAGGGAAGGTTTTTAGAAGTACTAGTGTTTTATATAAAGATAATACAAAGATAGAGGACCTGTAGTTAAGGGTTTCTTACACTGTATTTTATCAAGTTTAGGATGGCACTAAATTAAAGATATATTCCAATTTCAGAGGTATTCAAATGTGTTGTAAAAAACATAAACCATTGTATAGTATCAGATCTCAAAAGTTTTCTTGTGAAAAGGAGACTCCTTTTGAATTGTGTTTTTTGCTTTTACATAGGAAAGATGTGGCATCATTAAAAAGCATAATGTAGTCCTCACTGGTGTTTCTACATGGTTAGAGCAGCCCTCATGCCAAAGGTTCACAGGTTTGATCCCTGATCAAGAGCATGTTACTGGGTTTCAGGTTTGATCCCTGGTGCAATGGGGCATGTGTGGGAGGCAACCAGTCGTTGAGTTTCTCTCACATTAATGTTTCTCTCTCTCTCTCTAAAAATACCAATGGAAAAAAATCCTCCATACAAGTTCATATAAATATACATAAGCATAATGCATATTCATATGAACTTGCATGAAATAATGTCCAAGAATGAATAAATCAATTATATTAACCACAGAAGCACTCTCAAAACACTATTATATATGTATGAAACTTCTTGGATAGAATTCTGGAAAGATATAAAACACATTGCTACAATCAAAAGAGAATGTCTTCAAATATGATATTAAATGTTTAATAATTATTCATGTAAATTTAATATAAGATAATTTTCTAAAGGATAAATTAGAAATTAGATTTTAAAAATCCATCCATAATCTCACCAACAGAATAAACTCAGAATAGAAAGTGAACTTTAGCTCTAGTTGGTTTTGATCAGTGGGTAGAGTGATAGAGTGATGGTCCTGGTTTCAATTCCAGTCAAGGGTACATACCTGGGTTTCCGGCTTGATCCCCAGTAGGGGGTGAGCAGGAGGCAGCTGATTGATGATTCTCATCAAGGATGTTTCTATCTCTCTCTCCCTCTCCCTTCCTCTCTGAAATCAATAAAAATATATTTAAAAAAGTGAACTTTACACATCACCCTTTCACTGAGATAAGCAAAGCTAACATGTTATTTTATAGTCTTCGAGGCTAACATGAGGTCCAAAAGCTTATAACCCGCTTTTCTCAAGCTCTATCAGCAAATAGCAAATGTAGCAGATGTAGCCACTACCTCAGAAAGACATCTGGATCTACACTTTCCCTGTCAGCACGCAGCCCCCCAAAGCCAGTTTCCCTTTAGGCTAAAACTGTACCGGCCAAAGGCCTGTCAGGTGGGATGATGATCAGAAGTCAAAGTTGCGCTGTAAAACCCATGTGCTATGTCTGCATGAAGAAAACTTATCCCAAATCTTCTCCTAACAAGGGAGGGAGATATGCACCAGGTTAGGGAGTCAGGGCCCTGTGAACAGAGGGAGCTGTCAGGAAGGCTGCGGCTGCCCTCTGGCGGTCACAGGCTCGCCCTGCACATGCCCTCACCGGGCAGGACCAGGGTCTCAGGAGCCCCATGCCATGCTCCCAGGAGACCAGGCTCGGGGTGTTTGGCCCCCTCACTGCTGTTATCATGGGACCGCGCAGTTCCAGGTCCCACTTCTCTTCTCACCTGGGGAGGAGGCCTGAGCACCAGCTGGTTTGCTGACAAATGCCTCTCTGCTTTGCCTTCCTAGCTGCGCTGGCCCCTACGCCCCACTTCCAGGCTGCAGAAGACAGTGTAACCGCCTGGGAGGGTCCGCCTGCGGCTGACGGTAGGCGGGAAGAGGGCGGAAAAACACTTTCCTAAAATACCCACCAGACAAAAAGGACTCAGCCTATGACCAAGACATTCCAGGGAGACACCCTCAGACAGAAGCAGTTCTCCAGACTTGTCCCCAGAAGGCAGGGCGCCAGGCTCCCTCCCCGCACAGACAGCCCGCTCACCCTTTTTCCGAAAATAAAGAACCAGACGGCGCCTTCCCCATTGGTCATCCTTCAAAATAGATGCCAAGGAGCCAGGCTCCGGGAGGCAGTCACCTGCACTGCCGCCCCCTCCGCTGCTCTCAGCAGAGGGTTAGGCAGAAACCCAGGTGGGAGACGGCAGGGCCCAGGGCCCGTCACTAGGGGAGTCATCCATCCATCCCTTTGTTTCAGGAGGAGAGGCACACAGTCTGAGTACCTGACTTACTGCTGTCTGCTCGCCCTCCTGGGCTCCGAGCTTTCCCAGGAGGTCCTGTGTGGCCAGGGCCTGCTTTTCCAGCCACCGGGGTGTGCAGCCTGGGGAGCGTGTGACCCCACAGTCCCAAATCACGTCACTCCTCTACGCAACACCCATGGTTGAGGGGTCCCTCTCCCACTACCTGCCTCATGATAGCCCGGGTCCCCATGTCCTTGTCTCCCCCCTGGGGAAATGCATCATGTTCAGCACTGCCCACGGAATGACTCTGCTGTGGACTGTCCTCTCCTGTCCCCTCTGGAGTCCACCTGCCCTGTCAGGGCTGACTTCGGTTGTCCGGCCATGGGAACCCCACCAAGTCTCCTCCAGCCTCCTCTGAACACTTGCCTGCTCCTACATGTCTCCCTTTTGTAGGCCTGCACATTTCCACTGACTCAACAGGGGACATAAGACCAGTGCTACAGTGTAAGTGCCTCACAGTCCTTACTGTACACTCACTTTTATTACGCTCATTGTGCAGATGAGGAAACCGGAGTGTCAGCGATGTGAAGTCACTGGTCCAAGAAGTCCAGAGACAATTCCAGCATGTCATAATTACAAGAGTTGTATCAAAAGGTTGATGAAACTTGGGGCTCAACAAGGGCTGAGTCACATATGTAATCACCTGTTGGAATGGCTGAGGGGCACTTTCCCCAAACCTGAATAGGATGATTGTTTGCTGCCAGACAGCTCAGGGCATCTCAATCTACATGTTATTGCCTCCTGTTGGCCAAACACCTGAACAGCTATAGGCTATTCCCCAATCTGACAATGCTTCTGTACCCTACCCTTTGAAGTGTATTATCCTCTCCTTCCCTCAGGAAAAATTGTGTTAATAAAAAGCAAGGTTCCTGAGTCAAGAGAGAACTTTAGCTTTTTTAGCTGAAGCTCCTCTGACCCTCAATGCCTTTCAAAACTATTTTTTATCTTTGGGCTTCTACTTAATCTATGTACAGCCTTCCTCCAGATTGCTGAAACCTTCTTAATGCTGGGACAAGAACCCTGGCACAAGATCACACAGCTCCCAAGATTCTATGATATCCAGCCTTTGATTTACTCCCAATACAATATCTTGTCCCACTTTACCTCTTACTCTCTATAGTGTAGCCCAGTGGTTGGCAAACTGTGGCTCAAGAGCCACATGCGGCTTGTGAGCCATAGTTTGCTGCTTTGTTGACTAAGGAATTTGCCGACTACTGACCTAGACTCTGGATTTCAATAATGACAGGTTGTTGTTGTTCCTTGTGAGTAAGCCCCTATCCCAGTGGTCAGCAAACCCATTAGTCAACAGAACGGCAAACTGCGGCTTGCGAGCACATGTGGCTCACGAGCCACAATTTGCCCACCACTGGTCTAGCAACACTGGCTCTTTTCCTTTCTCAACAACAACAACAGAAGCCAGGCCTGTACACCTGCTGCACTGGCGGTGCCTGGAGCACCTCTAAGTGGACAGAACTGGCTCTTGCTTTTCACTGTATACTTCCTCCCCAGAACCACCCAAGCTGGCCCTGCCGGGAATGGCATCCAGCTTTTCTGGATCATGGCCTCTTATTTTATGTTCTTCGAGCCTGTCATTCTGGTGTTTTCATGTATGGCTTGTTTATTTGTGCTGCTAGCCTATGTCATTGCAGTACAAGCTCCACAGAAGCCAGGACCCCATCTGTGTTGTTCACAGCTGACTTCCCAGGACTTAAAACAATGCCTGACACTTAGTGGGCACTCAAGAAAGATTTCTAGATCCAAGATGGTGGCATAGGTAAAAGCCTACACTGCTGCCTCGCACAACAATTTCAAAACTACAACTAAAAGACAGAACAGACATCATCCAGAACCACAGGAAAACTGGCTGAGTGGAAATTCTACAACTAGAAGGAAAGAGAGGGGCTCACAGAAACCCAGAGGAGCTGCAAAAAGCTGAGGTATGGAGATGCGCGCGCTGAGAGAGCGGGTGCCTGAGTACCTGGCTGGCTTTCTCCGGCGGGAGGGAAACGGAGACTCCCAACGGCATTGAACCCCTTATCCTATGACACTAAACCCCAGATCCATCCGAAACTCATACGGGGGGAGTTTGGACTGTGAAAAGGGATAAGTGCACGGAAATTTAGGGGAGTCGCAAAAGATAGAAGGTTTGGTCGCCCATGGGCAAGGCTCTGCACGGAGGACAGATTGCTGATTGTGCCACTGGCTTTCGCGACTGGGCGGGAGGCAGACCCTCCCAACTGTGCCACTTCTGAGTCCACTGGGCCCCTGTTTCGGGCGAAACACTGGAGACCCAGATTCCTGTGGTCCTGGCGGCAGGGGAGCTGGAAAGGCAGCAGTCTAGAGGCACTGCGGGCATACGCACGCACAAGGACACCTCCAGCGATTACCCAGTCACGTGAGACTCGGGGGCCATGGAGGGTGGGGCCGACTGGAAGGCAAGGTGGTCCCTTAAGCCCTGAGACTCCACCCATCCCAAGCTCAACAGAGGGTTCTGTGGTTTTGCAAGTAAAAAAGTTTCCCCGACATAGTGAAAATGCCAAGACAAAGGAAGGGTTCACAAACAAAAGCAATGGAGGAAAAAAAATGACTGGATATAGAGTTCAAAACCACGCTTATAAGGTTTTGCAAGAATATGCTAGAAAAGATTGATAAGTTTATAAAGTCCCAAGAAGAGATGCAAAAGGACCAACTAGAGATGCTAGAGATGATGCATAAATTTTGCGAGTCCCAAGAGGAGATGAAAAAGGACCAACTAGAGACACTGACTGAAATAAAAAATATTATACATAGTCCTAACAACAGACTAGAGGAAGGCAAGAATCAAGTCAAACATTTGAAATATAAAGAAACAGAAAACACTCAACTGGAAAAG